>BGPR01001445.1:10415-21713 GCA_013235015.1 Araneus ventricosus
GGTACACCCCATCATTGAAGATGTGACCTACACAACCACACGCCAAGAAGAAGCGAAACTCGGCTTACTTATCTTGCAACTTCTCACCCAGGTACTCGTGGTGCTCCCCTCAGAGGGGTGATCGAACAACATGGTATACACATTTCAAAACTCTTAATTAAGTTATCAGTGTGTAACGTGTTTGACCCCTGATGAAGCACAAGAAGCCGAATTCCTTCATTTTGCTTTTTCACTTTGTCTTCACTCTGTTCTTCTCTCTACATTGATTTTGGTTGCAGCTGTATTTGCGCGTATTTAACTCAAAATATTTTTAAGATTTAAGATTTATTTTTAATATGTGTACTTTTAATTATTTTAAGGGACTTTTTCTTTTTGGTAATTTTGAAGTATTGTTTTTCCATCTTAATTTTAAATATTTTATTTTAATCTAGTTTGATTTTTTTTATTTCTGTTATCAGTGTATGTAATTTGTCATTCATACTAAATTGGTGATTTTGGACTTCCTCGCAATTTGCATTTTTTTTTATCGCTACTAGTCATAGTTTTTCGGATAAACTCGCTAACTTCCAACATTCGCACCTAAAAACACTGTGGCGAAACTCAGATGACAGCGCACGACCACTTTACTATGGGTAGACATTATATTTTCTCAGCTCTAGCGTCATTCTTACAAACGTAATTTCACTGCATGAAGATATCGACATACATCATCCTACAACGCGTGCGCCTAGGAATTCTGTGCAGTAGTTTGAGAAATTTTGTAAAATTAAAATAAAAGAAACATTTTGCACTTCGCCTAAGCTTTCGGTAGTATGCCCGAGTTTTATACTACTGCGTTCAAAAAGTTCTGGAACTTACTTTATTACGGAAGAATGAGTACAGATAGAACCTGTTCATTTGGTGTTTCCTTCGGAATAACTGTTCCTTATAAGTACGCATTTTTGTCATCGTTCATACAAATATGGAAATGAGGATTACAAACCTCCTTTTGCTCCCTCCTACAGTGCCTTCTTCGCTGTACCCCTTTGGAACTTGAGAATAGTTGCCCCTTAAGCAAGCTCTTCACGCGGAGAAAAAAATTACATGGTGCGAGATCAGGGGAATAATTGTGATTGTGGAAGTGCCGGAATTTGATATTTGGACAGGTGATTTGGCATCAGGAATATGAACCGGCGTATTATCCTGGTGGAATTCACACGGCTTGGCCTTCCAAAGATTTGGTCGCTTGAGACTCACCGAATGATTCAGACTTTTAAGGACTTTAATATATTCTTCTTTAGAGACTGTACGACTATACTGAAGAAATTCCTTGTGTAAAACCTCCTTACAATGGAAGAAAATTCAAAATCTTTTCCCCGCGACGGGAAGTTTTGAATGACTGACGGAGTGTTTTTGATGCTTGTAATCATCAACTACGCATAGGTCCTGCACGTGTTTGAATTGGATGAAACCGGTTCTGATTAATCGGTCGCATGATCAGGGCTGTCTTATCCAATGGGCTAATTGGGCTGTAGCCTAGAGGCGTCAATGATCAAAAGGCTCCAATCCAAATTTACTACACTGATTTTGCTTAGTATTTGAATAATTTTAAAATTATAAAATAATTTATTTGCTTCAAATCTGGGGAAAGTTCCGATTTGTCAGACTACGAGACAGAACAGGAGACTTCTCTCTCTCTCTCTCTTCCTCTTTTTTTTTACTTTCTCGTATACGAAGCATACAAAGAGAAAGTATTGCAATCGTCAAAAAATTCGAACTCGAGATTTTGACGAATCTCCACGTTTTAGACCTCCCTGAGTCCGAAAAACACAATTTTGGAATTAGGTCTGTCTGTGAACACAATAACTCGAAAACTATTAGAGCTACGGGAATGAAATTTGGTATGTTAACTTGACACATAATTTATAGGTTTCTATCAAATTTTGGACAAAATCCGTCCATGGGAAGTCTGTCTGTCCGCGGTCATACGAACACTATAACTCAAAAACTTGAATAGCTAGATGGATAAAATTTTGTACACAGTTTTATCGTCATGAATGTAGGTCCGTATAAAATTTTGGGCCAAATCCGTCAAAGGGTTGACTGTCTGTCGGTCTGTATAATTTACTTTTGAAGAGAATCCGTTATCTCCACACGCATGCGTACTGGAGCAATCTTCTGTGCACGCGAAAAGAACAGAACGGAATCCCATTACCGAGTAGCGAATTACGTCAGTTTGTCCTTGAGCCGGTAAGAGCGGAAAATCGGTACGCATCTCTTTGAATTTGATCCTTACCTAGATATTTTTCAATCACTATAATGAAAAACCTTCTGATAGTCATTGGATTCAGGGAAACAGTAGGTCCGAATTTTTTTAGCCACGCGGGGGGAGGGGAAACGGCACCTTTTTGGGGAAGTATACGAGAAAGTTTAGGGGAGAACACTCCCGCTGGCTTATCTTAAATTATTTCATCAGATAGGGATTTTCTTTAGGCCACAGGCGTCGAGTCCATGGCGCTGAGATGTGCTAAGACGGCAATGCTCGTGGTACTCTTCGTTTACTCAGCGGAAAATGGCGTTATTCACTTACAATTAGAAAATATTTTAAAAGTTCCGAAGCTTTTTGAACGTAGGTGAAGCATTTCTGGCAGCATAGACAAAAATAGATACTCATTTCTGATCCACTACATAACATTAGTCACACATTTCTGAGATTTGAACACGGTTTATGTGGAGTTTATGTTACCGACTTACTTCGTTCCTCTTAGGATCGCCAACTCTTTGCCGCCAAGAACGGCGATGAGAGAACATTTGTTTTGGATGCGTCTAGATGTTTTAACGAGTGACAAACGCGTATGCGCACAAATTGATCATTTCATTGGCGTTTTGCTTATCAGAAGTGGCGCCCCCAGGGGGGGGGGGGCTCCCGGCCTCCCCCCCCCCCCCAGAGTCAAGCTAGGAGAATTCTTCATATTATTTAAAATCATTACAACTGTTTTTTCTTAATTTTTCTCTTTAAAAAAATAATAAAAACGTTTAAATATTGCTTTCTGGCTTGACAGGCTCGAAAATTTTCCTATTTTTGTAGTCATTCCACTTGTACTTGTAGCTTTGACGCAGTCGAAAACATTTTTTGGCTAGTTATTTCATTGTAATTTTTATTAAATTATAGAAAGTATTGTATTGTTCTTTATGATTCTTATTGTCAGGTGAGTAAAGTCTGTAAGAGTTTTGGTTTACTTTAGCCTTGATGTTTGGCATTCGTCACGACGATACAAAATTTTTATGGCCTCGGGGGCGCGGCCCCAAATCTTAGATTCGCCACTGCTTATCAGGCTATATTGCGCCACGTTTCGATCGGACTGTTGTGTTCAACTCTTCGATGCAATTGGTCGATAAATTCGAATTTGAATACAATTTCGTTTGGAATTCTTCGGATGGAATATCGGTTCAGTACCGTGTATGTTATTCTGTGTGTTTCGATTCTCAATGAATAAGCGAAGCTACGATTATTCCGCTATGATGAAAGCGAAGCCGCTGATATTTTTTTTAAGTTAAAAAATTTGGCCGGTACACGGTTTAAATGCCGCAGACATTGCGTGCTCAATCTCTCGTTTTCAGGTGACGCATGCGCAAGAGAGCAATAAAAAGCGCACTGCACATCCAAAACAGTATTTGGAGACGGCACATGAAATTGTGCCAAGAAAAATTGGCGAGAAACAGGTGTGTACCCTAAACTCCACATTTACTTTGAACACATATGTTCATTCAATACAGGGTGTCCATAAAATATTGCCATGGTTTCCTTGCCTCATAGCTTTTGATTAAAGAACATGCCGATCAATATTATATTTCATATTCGTAAAGTACAACCCAAAAAGTTCTTTTTAATAACGAAAACAAAGTTAAGTAATTTCCACATGGCAGCAGGTGGCACGTAGTAATTATCGAAGCTAAACTCATTTTTTCCGGCAAGTGCTTCATACATAACGGCTACCATGTAAGAAATCACTTAACTTTGTTTTCGTTATTAAAAGAACTTTAGACCTTACTATGATGGCTAAATCAGGATTCTGAAGGAGACCAGGAATTTGTCCATCATCACTTGTGTCCCCGTACATATCCTCGCATCCAATTATTTCACGCATCCGATGATAGCAACTGCTCTTCCTGTTCATCGTTTGTTTAGTCTGCAATGAAAAAACACACCCCATCAGAGCTGCAGGCTGGGTAATTTGTGATGATCAATGATGTACAAAATCTACAGGTGGTGATAATAATTCGTGCAACTGGGTTGGCGGCGGTACGCAGTGGCGAATCCATGATTCTGAGTAAGAGGAGGGCACTGAGGATAAAAATTTTTGTATCGTACCGACGAATGGCTCAAACAACCTCATGCAGGCTTATGTAAACAAACATTTAACTTTACAGACTTTCCTCACCCATTAATAAGAATCATGAAAAAGTACTTTCGATAATTTTAAGCCAAGAATAATAAAACACACCCCATCAAGCAGAGAGCTACTGTTTTGGTAATTTAGTGATCAATAATGTACCATGTGCCGATGACAGTAATAATTCATTGTAACTGGGTTGGCAGTACGCAGTGTGAATCCATGAGATTCTGAGGAGGGGGGCTGAGGTCATAAAATTTTTTAGCCCTCGTACCGACAGAATGTCAAACCTCATAGAGGGCTTATGCAAAACTGAAACATTTTAACTTTACAGATATACGTAATAAGATCATAGAAAAATGCAATACTTTCGATAATTTAATAAGAATAATAAAACACACCCCATCAGAGAAGCTGCAGGCACAGGTAATTTAATGATGATCAATAAATGTACAAAATGTACAAGTGATGATAATAATTCGTGGCAACTGGAGTTGGCAGTACGCAATTAGCGAATCATTCTGAGCAGAGAGGGAGGCTGAGGTCATAAAAATTTGTATACGTACCGACGATGTCAAACCTCATGGGGCTTATGTAAACTGAAACATTTTGCTTTGAACTTTCCTCACCCGACAACAGAGAATCATAAAAGAAAGTTCACAATACTTTCGATAAGACTGTAAGAATAATAAACACACTATAAAGAGGCTGCACAGGGGCTGGGTAATTTAATGATGATCAATAAATGTACAAAATAAGTGATGATAATATTCATTGGCAACTGGGTTACTGGCAGGTACGCAGTGGCGAATCCATGATTCTGAGGTAGAGGCTGAAGGTCATAAAAATTTATCAGTACCAGATATAAAACCCTCATAAGACTTATGTAAACTGAAACATTTCTTTACAGACTTTCCTCACCGACAATAAGAATCACTAAAAGAAAAAAATGCAATACTTTCGATAATTCTTCAGAATAAATAAACACACACCCCATCAGAGAAGCTGCAGGTACAGGTAATTTAATGATGAATAAATACAAATGTACAAAATAACACAGTGATGATAATATTCTGATAAGCAGCTAGGTTGGCGGTACGCAGTGTATGATTCTGAGGCGAGGAGGGGGGGGGGCTGAGATTATAAAGAGCACTGTATCCTTTAGAGCAGATGTCAAACCTCATGGGAGACTTATGTAAGCTGTGACATTTTAACTTTGGACTTTCCTCCCCAAACAATAGAATCATAAAGAAGAAAATGCAATACTTTCGATAATTTAATAAGAATAATAAAACACACCCATCAGAGAAGCTGCAGGTACAGGTAATTTAATGATGATCAATAAATGTACAAAATGTACAAGTGATGATAATAATTCGTGTAGCTAGGTGGCAGCATTTGCAGTGTGTAGATCCATGATTCTAATTGCAGAGGGAGGGGCTGAGATCATAAAATTTTGTATCGTGAATCTTCAAACCTCAGCAGGGCTTATGTAAACTGAAACATTTTAACTTTACAGACTTTCCTCACCCGACAATAAGAATCATAAAGAAAAATGCAATACTTTCGATAATTTAATAGAATAATGACACCCCATCATGAGAGAGCTGCACCGGTGAATTTTAATGATGATCAATAAATGTACCAAAATGTACAAGTGATGATAATAATTCAGTAGTAGCGCAACTGGGTTGGCAGTACGCAGTGGCGAAGATCAGCAGTTCTGGTAAGAGAGGGAGGGGGGGGGGGCTGGTCATAAAGAATTTTGTATCGTACCGACGAATGTCTGATATCAGGACTTATGTAAAACTGAAACATTTTAACTACAGACTCTTGACAATAAGAATCATAAAGAAAAATGCAATACTTTCGATAATTTAATAAGAATAATAAAACACACCCCATCAGAGAAGCTGCAGGCACAGGTAATTGATGATCAATAAATGTACTATATTTTCGAAGTATTGAAGTAATAATTCGTGGCAACTGGGTTGGCAAATTTACGCAGACTAAGCGAATCCATTGATTCTGAACAGGAGGGGGGGGGGGCTGGGGTCACTTAAAAATTTTGTATCGTACCGACGAAGATATCAAACCTCAGGACTTATGTAAACTGGTATTTAACTTTGAGACTTTTCCTCACCGACAATGGGGAATCATAAAGAAAAGAATGCAATGCGCAAATGAATTTAATGGAAAGATAATAAAACCCCATCAGAGAAGCCCGCAGGCTGGGTAATTTAATGATGATCCAATAAATGGCTACCAAAAATGTACAGTGATGATAATAATTCGTGGCAACTGGAGTTGGCAGTACGCAGTGGCGAATCCATGATTCTGTAGTAGGTAGGGAGGGGGGCTGGGAGTCTAAGAATTTGTATCAGTATGACAGATGTCAAATCATGGGGCTTATATGAAACTGAAACATTTAACTTTAGACTTTCCTCACCCGACAATAAGAATCATAAAGAAAAATGCAATACTTTCGATAATTTAATAAGAATAATAAAACACACCCCATCAGAGAAGCTGCAGGCACAGGTAATTTAATGATGATCAATAAATGTACAAATGTAAGAAGTGATAGTAACTGGAGTTGGCAGTACACAGTGGCTTGAATCATGATTCCTGAGGTAGAAGAGGGAGGGGCTGAGTCATAAAATTTTGTATCAGCACCGACAGATAACCCTCCATAGGGCTTATGTAAACTGAAACATTTTAGCACACAGACTTTCCTCACCCGACAACAAGAATCATAAAGAAATGCAATACTCCGATAATTTAGCAAGAATAATGAAACACACCCCATCAAGGAGAAGAAGCTGCAGGTACAGGTAATTTATTGCTGATGATCAATAATCTTTCAAAATGTACACAGTGATGATAATAATTCATTGGCAACTGGAGTTCAATGGTACAGTGGCGAATCGATTCTGGTAGGAGGGGCTGGTCACTGAAATTTTGTACCATCGTATGACAGTATCCAAACCTCATAGGAACTTATATTAAACTGAAACATTTTAACTTTAGACTTTTCCTCACCGACAATGAAATCATGAAAAATGCAAAATACTTTCGATATTTAATAATAAAAGCACACCCATCAGAAGCTACAATTTTGACATTGTGACAGATCAAATATTCTCAATGCAAAATATTTAGTGATGATAATAATTCGTGGCAAGCCTTCGTGGGTTGGCGGTACATAGTGGCGAATCCATGATTCCTGAGTAGAGAGGAGGTGAGGTCATAAAATTTTTCTCATTTTCGACGAATGTCAAACCTCATAGGACTTATATAAGCTATACCGCCTGGTTTCCTCACCGACAACGTAGAATCACAGAAAAATGCAATACTTTTCGATAATTTAGCCAAGAATAATAAAACACACCCATCAGAGGAAGCTTTAGGTACAGGTATTTAGTACAATAAGTGATCAATAAAAGTACAAAATGTACAAGTGATAATATTCGTGGCAGCTGGAGTTGGCAGGCACATAAGTGGCGAATCCATGAGAGATTCCTGGTAGAGGAGGGCTGAGGTCATAAAGAAATTTTGTATCATACCGACGAATGCTCAAACCTCCATGAGACTTATGTAAAACTGAAACATTTTAACGTCAGACTTTCCTCACCGACAATGAATGCTAAGAAAATGCAATACTCGATAATTTTAATAAGAATAATAAAACACACCCCATCAAGAGCTGCAGGCACAGATAATGATGATCAACTAAATGTACCAATGCACAGTGATGATAATGGTCGTATGGGTTGGCAGGTACACGCAGTGGCAAATCCATGATTCTGGTAGGGGAGGGGGGGGCTGAGGTCATAAATTTTTATCATGCCGACAGAATGTCAAACTCATAGACTTATGTAAACTGAAACATTTTAACTTTACAGACTTTCCTCTTACGACAATGAGAATCATAAGAAAATACAATACCGATAATTTAATAGAATAATAAACACACCCCATCAGAGCTGCAGGCGCAGGTAATTTAATGATAATGATGATGTACAAAATGTACAGGTGATGATAATAACTCAGACAACTCTTGTCCAAGGATTGACGGTACGCAGTGGCAGATCATGATTCTGGTGAGGGTCGGGTCATAAGAATTTTGTATCGTACCATTGAAACCTCTTAACCTGTAAACAAAACCTTTACTTCACAGACTTTTCTTTTCACCTCACAATAAAATCATAAGAACAATACAATACTTTCGATAATTTAATAATATTTTGAGTGGAATATGGCTAAAAATGTTTTCTACGGTCTCATTAACGCTACAAGTACAAAAAAATTGGGAATGACTAAAATGCAGGGAAAAAAACTTCTGACCTCTCAAGCCAGAAGCAATGTTGTCACGATTTTATATTTTCAATTCTACCATTAGTTCACACTCTCCCTATATATATTTATATATCCTGTTCAATTTTCAATCCGTTAATGAAATGTTTTTTATTCATGCACTCAAGACTAAATACATTTCAAACTTGTAGTGGATGACATGATCTGGCCAGTTTTTTCAAATGTTGTTCATTAATTGAATTTAATTAATTAATTTTAGTTTACTATGGAGAAAAATTTTATATATAATATTTGTAGGATAAATTTAGGAATAAATACCGTCATTGACACCGTCAGTGACGAAGCGTGTAGATCGCTGACCTAAGTAGGAATTGACTTAAATTTTTTTTTATAT
Organism: Araneus ventricosus; assembly: GCA_013235015.1. NCBI lineage: Eukaryota > Metazoa > Arthropoda > Arachnida > Araneae > Araneidae > Araneus > Araneus ventricosus. Next base: position 19,500 of record BGPR01001445.1, read on the forward strand.
TACTTGTTTTAATGAAAATTAAGAACTAACAGTTGTAATGATTTTAAATAAAATCAAGAATTTTGATTTAGCTCTGCGGGGGTGGGGGGCTTTAACCCGATAGCCCTCCCCTGGATTCGCCACTGACTTTACGAATATGATATTGATCGGCGTGTTCTTTAATCAAAAGTTATGAGGTAAGGAAAACCCGACAATAACTTATGAACTCGCTGTATACTGAGGCATATAAAATTTCACTAAAACTGGATAATCTTACCACAGGACATTGTCTTCCTGCCCTCCCTTTTTGAACAAAGTGCATACTATTTACACAAAACCAAACATTTCGGCAATCGGTGACTTCAGAATTTCAATTCAGTTGGACTTGCATAAGACGAGAAGCTTAGAAAAAAAATGGAGATCCTTATATTATGAATTTATCTTATCTCGCGGAAATATGCAGTATAAATCTTTTTTAAAGAAAAAAACTCCTAAGCGGATACGATACCGTCCTTGATTCAAAGACTTGCGACAACACAGAATCAGTTACTCAATGCTTCGGCTTACTCATACTTAAGAGCCCGACTGCCGAAAACAAAAAAGGAAACGCTTTCTGACTGCGAGGGAGAAAAAGGCAAGAGACTTTATTACTTCACAAAGCACAGACCTGTTTCGAAAGAGCAACAAATATAAAAATATGTATCATATGCGATCTTAAATAATTGTAAAATTGTTGGATTTTCTTTTTTTCCCTTTTGAAACATTGTTGATCCGGAGTGAAACGAAACAAACAACTTATAAAGGATATTTCTTTTGAGTTTTGAGTCTAAGACGTCTTGGATTATTAGACATCAGCTGGTTGCAAGATGTAATTGTTCACTAAATATTATAATTAATCTCTAAATATCGTAATTAATCTCTAAATATGGTAATTAATCTCTAAATATCGTAATTAATCTCTAAATATCGTAATTAATCTCTAAATATCATAATTTATCACTAAAATATTATAAAACTTTTGTTTTTTATCATAATGAAATATATGAATAGATGTGCATGCCGAAGGTAAAGGGCACTTTGTCACAAAAGTGAAATTTTACAGGTGAGCTGTAACACTTCACTTTTGTGACATAGTGCCCTTAATGAACTTTTTTGCTCAGGGCTCTTTGCCTTGAAACAAAATGTGACGTGGTGCATTTTATAAAGTGAATATCTCTGTTACTTAATAAAATAAGACTTAAGGCCAGGGATGGGAAAAGCCTACCGGTTTAAATCGAAAACCGGATTTTTGTTCTGTTCCGGTTAACCGTTTTTTTTTTGGGGGGGGGGTACTTTTTTCCTGGTTATAACCGGTTATTTTTTTTTAAATCTAATAACCGGGTAAAAAAAACCGGGTCGGAAGATAGGCTCTATTTTAGGTTCGATTAACCTAAAATTTACCAAGTTTCATGAAGCTTTGAATTTCATCATCTTGGGGCAATCACCGACAACCGCTTCCTCGAGGCGTCTGTTGTTTCGCGGATTACTGAAAGAGTCTTAATGAACAGTTAAATGTTGGCCAATGGATTGATTTCTTGAAAAAACAATATTAATAAAAAAAATCGTCTAAAAACGGCGTTTATTTTTTTATTTAAAAAAAACCGAAAACCGGTTATTTTGAGTGGTTATAACCGCCAAGTTAAACCGGAGGTGAAAAAACTTGAATAACCAAAAACCAGTTACTTTGAGCGGTTATAACCGCCAGGTTAAACCGGAGGTGAAAAAACCCTGAATAACCGAAAACCAGTTATTTTAAGCGGTTAAAACCGCCAAGTGGAGGTGAAAAAACCCTGAATAACCGAAAACCGGTTATTTTAAGCGGTTATAACGGCCAGGTTAAACCGGAGGTGAAAAAAACCTGATTAACCGAAAACCAGTTATTTTGAGCGGTTATAACCGCCAGGGTGAACCGGAGGTGAAAAAACCTGATTAACCGAAAACAAGTTATTTTGAGCGGTTATAACGGCCAGGGTAAACCGGAGGTGAAAAAACCCTGAATAACAGAAAACCAGTTATTTTAAGCGGTTATAACCGCCAAGTTAAACCGGAGGTGAAAAAATCCTGAATAACCGAAAACCGGTTATTTTGAGCGGTTATAACCGCCAGGTTAAACCGGAGGTGAAAAAAACCTGAATAACCGAAAACCAGTTATTTTAAGCGGTTATAACCGCCAGGTTAAACCGGAGGTGAAAAAAC
>BGPR01001445.1:21723-69631 GCA_013235015.1 Araneus ventricosus
TATTTTAAGCGGTTATAACCGCCAGGTTAAACCGGAGGTGAAAAAACTTGAATAACCAAAAACCAGTTATTTTGAGCGGTTATAACCGCCAGGTTAAACCGGAGGTGAAAAAATCCTAAATAAACCGAAAACCGGTTATTTTGAGCGGTTATAACCGCCAGGTTAAACCGGAGGTGAAAAAAACCTGAATAACCGAAACCCAGTTATTTTCGCTATAACCGCCATCCCTACTTAATGTCCTGTTCCTCTGTGTAGTCTAATGTAACGAAAGTAAAGCAAACTAATAACCTTATTCCAATATTGATTAAAAAATTGGACATAGTGCCCTTTACCCCAAGCATACAGATTATACAGGTTAAAGTAAAAATTCCGGTTAGTATGAATAATAGCCGGTTATTATTAATAACAAGTATTAATCGCATTGGAAGTAATATGTACATGTAATAAATATTTTGTCACGGTCTCTTTCAAAGTTAAAGTAAAATTATTATTACTTTCACCGTTTTAGGTGGGCTTCCTGGTTCCAAAGAGCTTCGAGAGCCGCTTCAAAACACTGAACTGATTTCTAAATCTGTTGTATTCCAAAACAAAGGTATTCCTCATTTTGGAGTTACAAAAAGTCGCATAACTAATTTGCCTCTTTAGCCATTTAATAAAAATTCCCTTTTATTTATTTATTTTTTTGTATACGTTTACGGAAGATAAAGCGCAGCTTTACGCCCAGCATTCCAAAATGGTCATTGATTGGAATCAACAAAATTCTTTAAAAAGGCTTAAATACCTTACCTCCATCTTTAAATACTATGTTATGGCTAAATAGAGTCCTTTTCATGCTAGCTGGAATGTCTGCACTTCTTCAATAAATGTCAACAACATTTTTTACACATACAGTGGCAGAAAATAAAATCCCAACACCAAGAAAGAGTTGTGCTAGACATACGAAATTTGGTAGGCGTGTTTGCGTATCTGAAAGATGACGCTATTCAAATTTCGCGCTAGACAAATAAGAATGGCGCTAGTAGCGCCACTATGAACATGCAAATCAAGTGTGTTTTAAATACGCGATGTAAACTTTCTGAGCGTTATTTACAGTCCAGATTGGATGTGGTGAGCAGACTTGAGTCAAGAATGCTTTTAAGGAGACGAAAAGGGCAGTTTCAGCAGCTTAATGAGTTTGAACGAGGCCGTATAATAGGGATACGAGAAGGTTGATTTTCTTTCCGCGATATTGCAGAAAGACGTGGAAGGGATGTATCCACTGGACATGATAGTTGGCAGCTGTGGTCACGGAAAGGCACTGTCTCAAGAAGGCCGAGGTCCGGCGGCATATTTACAAACCCTACCCTGATAGAACTGAGGCAGGAAATCAGCCAATATCATTGTCTACGAGGGGCAGTGACGTCATTTTTAGCTCTCGCACGTAGCGTACGGCAATCATTAAAAAACAAGAGTCGACTAAATAAAATTGCGACGTAGGTGCTTACTGTAGATCAAAATTCGCGAAGTCCAAGCAACGGAAACATAAACTAATTCAAAGTCCGCATTCAATGGCTTGTTTTGTTATAATTTCCGTACGAGAGCAAAGAACGACGTCATCGACTCTGGGAGAAGCAAGCCAATCATATTGCCCGATTTCTTGCCTCAGTTCTATCAGGGTAGGGTTTGTAAATATGCGGTCCGGCGGGCCAAAAGCCACGACTGACAGAAGAGACAGCCGTGTTCATCGCATGACAGTGCCACATCGTACTGCATCTTCAGCAGAAATTAGAGCTTCTATTGGCACAAGAGTGACACAGCGAACTGTAACAAATCGATTGCTTGAGGTACAGCTCCGAGCCAGACGTCCTGTAGCGTTCATACCACTAACTCCGAATCACTGCCATCTGCGACTTCAGTGGTCTCATTGGTGGGCGGAGTGACGATCTTTTGTGTTCTCAGATGAGAGCCGTTTCTGTCTTGGTGCTAGTGATGGTTATTGGTTAGAAGGAAGCCAGGTGAGCGATTGGAACCAAGCTGTCTGCGGCGTAGACACACTGGACATTCTCCAGGAGTTATGGTCTTGGAAGAAATTTCATATGACAGCACGAGCATTCTCGTCGTTATCCCAAGCATCTTGACTGCAAATGTATGCGTCAGACTGGTGATTGAACCTGTTGTGCTGCCATTCATGAGTAGTAGTCAAGGGGGTGTTTTCCAGCAGGATAACGCTCGTCCTCATACCGCTGCTGTTACCCAACGTGCTCTACAGTGTGTCGATATACTACTTTGGCCTGCTAGATCACCCGATCTTTCTCTCATCGAGCACGTATGGGACATGATTGGACAACAAATGCAGCGTCATCCACAATCAGCAATAACCATTGCTGATTTGATTGATCAAGTGCAACAGGCATGGAACTCCATACCACTAAATGACATACGGCACCTGTACGGCAAAATGCATGCACGTTTGCAGGCTTGCATTCGAAATCGTCGTTTTTAATATACCACCATTTCACATTTGAAATGGCTCTTCTCGCGCATACTTTAACTTGTGACTTTGAAACTTTAATCAAATAAATATGTTACCTAGACAAACGCCTTGCCCAAATTTCATTTTCTAAATTAATTTCTTCTTGGTGTTGGAATTTTATTTTCCGCCAGTGTAACTTTAAATTTGATTTTCCGAACTGTATACATGCTAAATAACATACATAAAAGTTTTGATACGAATTTCTCCTTTGCTATTCACATTGATGATGCATTTTCTTGATGTTCTTAATAAGCTGTTCTCAATGTAAGAAGCGCACTCTAGTACTAAAAGACGTGAAAAAGATACAAAATATTTTTAAAAAATTAAGTAAATTTGAACCTTTTGTTGGAAACATCGTAGCATAATAATATTTTCGGCTTGATTTTTTCTGTCTTGCCTCCAAATGGCTTGATTGCATCTGATGCTGAATTTTGTACAATTTGTATAATGGATTATTATATAGATGTTTTCGACTCGCTTCAATTTATTAATTAAACACCCAAAATTTCTAAAATTAAGAAGTGGTTATTTATTTTTTTTGTATTATTTAAAGACACAGAGGAGACCTCGACTAAAATTTGTGATCGTATCCAACAGACTTTATTTTACCAATAAGAACGCTAGAAAGTTCGAAGGGCCTTTCACATAATTATTTTCGGTTTAAAATCGCCGTTGGGTTTCGGAATCGGAGCATCTGCGCTAAACTGTTCTTATTATTGAGATACACGAGGAAAAGCCTTTCATTTCTTTGAACTTAATGAACGAATGAGTGTTACTTGTATAACAATTTAATGAAAAGAAACACAATTAAAAAAACTGGCAGTACAAAGATTTCATATGATCATTGTATCAGAGACAATACAATTATTAATTTGAAATGAATTATATTGTTATTTCAAGTTAATATTTGTATTGCCTTTAATCTTTTTTTCACCAAATTTATATTATACGGGCATCTACTGATGTATTAATTCCACTTTAAGTATATACAACGGAAATAAATGAATAATAAGGGCACATATTATGCTGCTAATAATTATGCTGCACATAAAATGCAACAAGTATTCTAAACTTCCTTAAAAAATTGAAAAATCAAACTGAATGGTAGAAATAGTAATTTTAGAAAAGAATCTTTCTTGGACTTACTTATAAAAGCAATTTTGTTATTTTAAGAAACTCCGTGTATCACATGAACATTTACAGTTCCAAAGTTTTTTTTTTTTTTAATTTGTACTTCAGTTATTCTCAGTGGGGGAGTGGGGTTGTTCCCTTTCGAAGAATATGAAATACCAAGTCGGGATTGTAGAACAACCCAAATTTGGAAAATCCCTCTGATTATTGAGTGAGGTATCACAGGAGTAATACGGCCAATGCTGCTAATACAGATACTTTTTTTTTTTTATTTCCCACGCCGACCTACTTACCCAAAGGGTGTAAAGCATACCACGAGTCAGCGGGAAGAGAAAAAATTCAATACAAATCAATAAAATAAAACAACAGAAAATAATAGAATACAATATAATACAAAAACTTAAAATTAATACAATTACAAAACAATATAAGTAAAATATTACATTAAAAAGTAATACAAGTGTGAATATATAAATATAATAAGTAATTACAAACATAAATAATAATAAAATAAAATAAATACAAAAGTGTGATAAATAAAGAAACATACATAAAATAAAACAAGAAATGAGAATTTTATGAAATATAATAAATTATTAAAAGAGAAAAAAATCTAGAGATATAATTTAGAAGAAGAAGACAGAAAAAATCCCAAAATTAATATTGAAAAGAGAAACAACAAAAAAAACAATTTCAATAACACAATTTTTTTAGAGTTAAGAAAAAAACTCAAGGAAAAAATGGAATTCTATGACACAATTTAGAAGAAAAAAGAAGAAAAGAAATGAATGTATACTTATGATTACACTTAGGAAAGTCTAATGCATATGTTATCACTTATGGAATATCTCCCAGATTTTAAAATTTGCATTTTCTTAAAAGTAAAGATCTAAACCGCTCTCTTTTTAAAATAATTTTTTAAGATGATACCTTTCTGTATATAAGATTACAATCAAAAACTATATATGCCAGCGGTCTCTCAGCGATAGTTTAAACTTTCACGAAGAAAGGCTTTACTGTCTTGAAAAGAAAGCTAGAATATACTACATGGAGTCCTTAAGCTAAATTAGTCTAATAACTTCTCCGTGTGAATGAAGAAATCAGCGCTTTTTTCTTGCCATCCAGAGCGCTAGTTCTTATTTTGATTTCGTAAGTTTACCCTTTTTTTTTCTATAGTTATTGAATGGAAAATGCAATTTATTAATGGATCTGATGTTAATGTAGGCTCCAATATTATGTGACGAATTTTCTCAAAGCATTTATGGTTACTGCATGAATCATAAGATATTTCATAAACCCAGCTTGTAGAGAAATAAGGCTACTGTTGTTGTATTCTCTGTATTCTATTATTCCTTCAAGAACTTCTTTGTTTGAATCCTTGTCTGCTCTATCTCATTGTGTTTTTTTGGTGATGGTTTTCAAATTTTTTGTCCGTTTGAAATTTCAATAGTATGTAGAAAATTTTAAATTTTTTGGCATTCTTTCCATTTACTCGAATAATTTCAAACAGAAACAAATAAGTTATCTTCTTAAAATAGCAAAGTTTGTCTTTTTTATTATCATTTTGCCAAGCAGAAACAAAACTCACTAAAATAGATTTATTAGAAAAATTGAAATTAATGATTACCTTGTGATCATATTACCTTAAAAAAAGGCATTCGCAAAATTTTAGATTTGAAGTGAAAAATCAAATTGAAAACTTTTTTTTTAAATTTTAAAGAGTAAAGAAATTCTTATAAAATTTAACGTGGACAGCTATCACTAATAAACACGCGTTTTCATTTTTTTTTAAACATTACCACAACCATCGCAATTTTAGTTTGAAATAGAGTCGACCTCAGGTATCTTACTTTCGTAAGAATGTCACTTTTAAAATAGACAATTATATACAAGTAACAAATGTTTTTTTAAAAGATTAAGAACCACCTAGTTCGGTGGAGAGGGACTATTCCTGGTCTAAATTTAATCGTCTGTGAATTGTTTACATTTAAACTTTTCGTCGAGGAATTCTATTAAGGTGTTCTATGCCAGTTCTGCCTCTGTATTCTTGTTCGTGATGTTATTATGCAGACATTACAATGTCTGCATGTAGTATCTTGACTTCGTTTTTTTAAAACAAATGTTTTTGTTTGGGAAATTAAACAAGTTATTTATTAAAACCGGCCCAAATGTGAAGAAATTTGAGAATTATGAACTAGATTAAACAAATGCGAAAATTTGGGTCCAGATTACTGGGACGTTGAGAACTTTGGCAATATATGTAACTTCCGAAATTACTCGAAAAGCAACATCTTACTCATTATTTCTATATCTTTCCGCTCACAATAAAATCATTGCAGACCAGAGAAACTTCGGCTCTTTCAAAGCCAGTGACCCTATTTTCCGCCGAAGGTTTTAACTCATCATCTCCCCAAACCAGAGAAGATAATTCCTCTGAGTCATCACATTATCTTCATTATCGCATCAAGCACCACTGTGAGGAGGTACACTGTTTCCTGTTATAAAGCCTGAGAAACAGAAAAAATCCTTGAACAAAATAAAAAACCAGCCGACCGGGACAGCAGCAATTTTTCTTGCAGAAGATCCCTCCCAATCTGCTGCAGTGACATATTCACTCACCAGCAGCACGAGGTGTGTTGCGTGGCTGGCAAAACTCTACCTCCATCCGTTCTCCAGATAGAAAAATATTTATTTCAGATAAGCAGATGAGGCGTCCGTAGGGGACAGCGCAGAGAAAGGTAAAGATGAGACGGGACATCCTGTCCCATTGACGGGACAACGCCGGACCGTGACCAGAGCCAGGATGCGCATACACGCCAAATAAACGACGCCGCTCACGCCACCGTCCAAGGACGTGCGGAGAAATGAACACCTCCCGTCAGATTACGCTACAGATACGCTTTCCATTGGTCGCATCCGAGATATTCATCCCATAACAACCCTTGCTTTTTTTTTTATCAGTGTCTCACTTACGAATGCACACCACCGCCTGTGTTGATCTCCGATGGCGGTGCTCCTTTTGTTCCATTTGGGTTCATCCGCCGTAGAGGCAGGCTGGGGAAATCTGTCAAAGGGAGGAATTTGGGTGCCAAAATGACTGAACGCTTTCAATGATAGTGTAAACGTAAAGAGTATTGTAAGATATAATGTTTTCTTCAATGTCCATGGACTTGAACTTAATTATATAGAGATAGGATGACCTGTGATTAAGTAAAGATATGAGTGTGGCAGGTTGGAAATGTGTCAAAAGGGAGGAATTTGGAATTCAAAATGACTGAACTTAACTCAATGATGAGTGGCAAACGTAAAGAGTATTTAATAAGATATATTTTCTTCAATGTCCATGGACTTGAACTTAATGATAGAGATAAGATTATCTGTGATTAAGTAAGCTATGAGTGTAGCAGGTGGAAATCTGTCAAAGGGAGAATTTAGGTGCCATGACTGAACGCTTTCAATGATGAGTGGCAAACGTAAAGAGTATTGTAGATATATTTTCTTCTTCAATGTCCATGGACTTGGCAATGATAGAGATAAGATTATCTGTGATTAAGTAAAGCTATGAGTGTGGCAGGTTGGAAATCTGTCAAAAGGGAGGAATTTGGGTGCCAAAATGACTGAACGCTTTCAATGATGAGTGGCAAACGTAAAGAGTATTGTAGATATATTTTCTTCAGTAATCCATGGACTTGAACTTAATGATAGAGATAGGATGACCTGTGATTAAGTAAAGATATGGAGTGTGGCAGGTTGGAAATCTGTCAAAGAGGAGAATTTGGGTGCCAAAATGACTGAACACTTTCAATGATGAGTAGCAAACTAGAGTATTGTAGATATATTTTCTTCAATGTCCATGGACAGCAGTATAGAGATAGGATGACCTGTGATTAAGTAAAGATATGAGTGTGGCAGGTTGGAAATGTGTCAAAGAGGAAATTTGCGTTGCAAAATGACTGAATGCTTTCAATGATGATTAGCAAAACCTAGAGTATTGTAGATATATTTTCTTCAATGTCCATGGACTTGAACTTAATTATAGAGATAGGATGACCTGTGATTAAGAAGTAAAGATATGAGTGTGGCAGGTTGGAAATCTGTCAAAAGGGAGGAATTTGGGTGCCAAAATGACTGAATGCTTTCAATGATGAGTGGCAAACCTAGAGAGTATTGTAGATATATTTTCTTCATCCATGGACTTGAACTTAATTATAGAGATAGGATGACCTGTGATTAAGTAAAGATATGAGTGTGGCAGGTTGGAAATGTGTCAAAAGGGAGGAATTTGGGTGCCAAAATGACTGAATGCTTTCAATGATGAGTGGCAAACCTAGAGAGTATTGTAGATATATTTTCTTCAATGTCCATGGACTTGAACTTAATTATAGAATAGAAGAGGATGAAGGCCTGTGATTAAAATGAAGATATGAGTGTAGCAGGTTGGAAATGTCAAAGGGAGGAATTTAGGTGCCAAAATGACTAAGATACTTTCAATGATGGTGGCAAACCTAGAGTATTGTAGATATATTTTCTTCAATGTCCATGGACTTAGACAGTATAGAATGATAGGATGACCTGTGATTAAGTAAAGATATGAGTGGCAGGTTAAAATCATCCAAAAGGAGGAATTTGGGTGCCAAAATGACTGAACGCTTTCAATGATGAGTAGCAAACCTAGAGGTATTGTAGATATATTTTTTCTTCAGCTCCATGGACTTGAACTTAATTATAGAGATAGGATGACCTGTGATTAGTAAAGATATGAGTGTGCTTGAGTTGGAAATGTGTCAAAGGAGAATTTAGATTGCCAAAATAATGAATACTTTCAATGATGAGTAGCAAACCTATAAGTATTGTAGATATATTTTCTTCAATGTCCATGGACTTGAACTTAATTATATAAGAATAGGATGACCTGTGATTAGTAAAGATTATAGAGTGTGGCAGGATTTGGAAATGTGTCAAAGGGAGGAATTTGGAATTTAAAATGACTGAATGCTTTTCAATGATGAGTAGCAAAACCTAGAGAGTATTGTAGATATATTTTCTTCAAGTAATCCATGGACTTGAACTTAGTTATAGAGATAGGATGACCTGTGATTAGAAGTAAAGATATGAGTGGCAGGTGGAAATGTGTCAAAGGGAGGAATTTGGGTGCCAAATGACTGAATGCTTTCAATGATGAGTATGGAAACCTAGAGAGTGTAGATATATTTTCTTCCAATGTCCATGGACTTGAACTTAATTATAGAATGGGATGACCTGATTAAAGTAAAAGATATAGATGTAGCAGGTTGGAAATGTGTCAAAGGGAGATTTGGGTGCCAAAAGTATTTAAGATAACTCTCAATGATGGTGTAATAGGCCTAGAAGAGTATTGTAGATATATTTTCTTCAATGTCCATGGACTTGAGCAATTATAGAATGGATATTACAACTGATTAAGTAAAGATATATGAGTGTAACTTGGAATTTGGAAATGTAATCAAAGGAAGGAATTTGGGTGCCAAAATGACTGAATGCTTTCAATGATGGTATTGGCAAACCTAGAGTATTGTAGATATATTTTCTTCAATGTCCATGGACTTGAACTTAATTATAGAGATAGGATGACCTGTGATTAAGTAAAGGAATATGGAATTAGCTAACTTGGGTTGGAAATGTGTCAAAAGGGGAGGAATTTAGATTGCCACAAAATGACTGATGCACTTTCAATGATGGTAAAACCTAGAAGGTATTGTAGATATATTTTTTCTTCAATGTCCATGGACTTGAACTTAATTATAGAATAGGATGATACATGAGTTAAGTAAAGATATGGAGTGTAGCATTGGAAATGTGTCAAAGGGAGAATTTGGGTGCCAAAATATTTCCAGATACTTTCAATGGTAATTAGCAAACCTGAGTATTGTAGATATATTTTCTTCAATGTCCATGGACTTGAACTTAATTAGGATAAGTTGACCTGTGATTAAGTAAAGATATGAGTGTGGCAGGTTGGAAATGTGTCAAAAGGGAGGAATTTGGGTGCCAAAATGACTGAATGCTTTCAATGATGAAATTGTAAAACCAGAGTATTGTGATATATTTTCTTCAATGTCATGGACTTAGACAGTATAGAATAGGATGACCTGTGATTAAGTAAAGATATAGGTGGCAGGTTGGGAAATGTGAAAATCAAAGGAAGGAATTTGGGTGCCAAATGACTGAATACTTTCAATGATATGAGTGTAAACTAGAATATTGTGAATATATTTTCTTCAATATCCATGGACTTGAACTTAATTATAGAAGATAGGATGATAGCCTGTGATTAAGTAAAGATAGGTGTAGCAGGTTGGAAATGTGTCAAAAGGGAGGAATTTGGAGTGCAAAATGACTGAATACTTTCAATGATGAGTGGCAAACCTAAGTATTGTAGATATATTTTCTTCAATGTCCATGAACAGACAATTATAGAAGAGATAAGATGACTAATGATTAATAAAAGATATGAGTGTAGCAGGTTAAAATGTGTCAAAGGAGGAATTTGGGTGCCAAAATATTTGAAAGATACTTTCAATGATAGGTGGCAAACCTAGAGTATTATGGGCCATATTTTTCTTCAATGTCCATGGACTTGAACTTGGAAGATATAGAGATAGGATGACCTGTGATTAAGTAAAGATATGAGTGTAGCAGGAGTTGAGATATGTCAAAAGGGAGGAATTTGGGTGCCGAAATGACTGAATACTACTTTTCAACTGATGGAGGTAGCAAACCTAGAGTATTGTAGATATATTTTCTTCAATGTCATGGACTTGAACAGTATAGAATGGATGACCTGTGATTAAGTAAAGATATGAGTGGCAGGTTGGAAATGTGTCAAAGGGGAGGGTGGGTGCCAAATGACTGAATGCTTTCAATGATGAGTGGCAAAACCTAGAAATGTGTAGATATATTTTTCTTCAATGTCCATGGACTTGAACTTAATTATAAGTCAATAGGATGACCTGTGATCAAGTAAAGATATAGGCGTGGCAGGTTGAAATGTGTATCAAAGGGAGAATTTGGGTGCCAAATGACAGATACTTTCAATGATGAGTAAGCAACCTAGAGTATTGTAGATATCTTTTTTTTTCAATGTCCATGGACTTGGAGCAATGATAGAATAGATTACCTGTAATTAAGTAAAGCTATGAGTGTGGCAGGTTGGAAATCTGTATCAAAGGGAGGAATTCCGTTGCCAAAATGACTAGATACTTTCCAGTGATGAGTAACTGGAAACCTAGAGGTATTGAATATATTTTCTTCGATGTCCATGGACTTGAACTAATTATATAGATATAGTATGACCTGTGATTAAGTAAAGGCTATGGAGTGTGGCAGTTTGAAATCTGTCAAAGGGAAATTCGGAATTGCCAAAATGACTGGTGTTTCAATGATGGAGTATGGAAACCTAGAAATTATTAGATATTTTCTTCGATGTCCATGGACTTGAACTTAATTATATAATTATAGAATGGTATATTTTCTTAGTTAAGTAAAGAGATATAGTGTGGCAGGTTAAAAATCTGTAAAGGGACTGGCTGCCAAAATATTTGAACGCTCAATGATGAGTAGCAAACGTAAATGTAGATATATTTTCTTCATTTCCATGGACTTGAACTTAATGATAGAGATTATCATGATTAAGTAAAGCTATGAGTGTGGCAGGTTTGAAATCTCTGTCAAAGGGAGGAATTGGGTGCCAAAATGACTGAACGCTTTCAGCGATGAGTGGCAAACGTAAAATTATATGATACCTGTTTTTAACTGACCATGAAATAGAACTTAATTAGGTAACATAATGACCGGTGATTAAGCAAATCTATAGGTGCGGCACATTTGGATGTTGTCCAAAGGGAGAATTCGGACGCAAAATGTCCAATAGTAGTTCTTTCAATGATGATTAGTAAAAGTAAAGAATGTTGCAGATATACTTGCCTTAAATATCCATAGAACTTTTAACCCAATTGAAAGTATGACCCGTAATTAGAGTAAATTGCCAGTGTGTCCCGTGGATCTGTCAAAGAAAGGACTGGTGCCAAGTAGTCATGTTTTCAATGACGAGTGCCAGGTAAAAATAGCCTTAGATCTATTTTTTTTAAATACCGCTGGACTGAGAACTTAGAGTAACATGATAATTAAGTAAGTCTTTCTATGAGTTTGGCCAATGCAGAGGGATGGTTTAAATTATACCATTGCTTATTGACTGGCATCGAGAGACATTTCCACTTTGAAGAATAACTTCAGAATGGACGGGATGTGTAGAGATTCAGTATGTGGTTCCTGACTATGTACATTTAAACCAGACATCCAGGAGTAAGGACAAATTTACGTGGTCTAAGCACGTGAAATGAAATAATTAAAGCTCGAATTATGACAAAGGAAGTGGAAGAGAACTCGGAATTTCAATATATTAGTCAATACTCATTACATCCCTCCAGAATATTCTCCGACTGCAAAGCGGACATATAATCATTTTTTCAGAGCTTTAAACATATTTGAATCTTCAGAATATGGGTGGGGTGAAATCACAATATTCCCCGCTTGTGGCGAAGAAACAGAACGCACTTTTATCTCTATTTAAGTAGTTTAGGAAGATAAACTCTGTAGTCCCTTTAGATACCCTCAGGGTCACTTACTCTTATTTCCCTCATTAAAATTAAATCTAGGCGTCACACATGGGCAGAGGCAATAGCATAAGGAAATAAAATTGAATTATCAGTAAGTTGATTTGAATATAAATATTTTAGTTTTGCTTGAGGGGATAGAAACCTCAAAGGTATGATTCGACAGCTATATCAGCCCACTCAAGGGAAAATTTCCATTGTTATGGCATCTGCACGAATATCAAAGGAAAAGTTAAAAGTCGTTTACTGAATCTTCTTTCCAATTTGATTCTGCTGCATCAGCAGAATTAAAACGGAAAGCTAGAAGGCGATAATTTTAGTGTGAAAAAATAAAAAAGAGTCACATGGTGCCATGTCAAATAAAGAAATTATTAAAATATATGTTGAATCTTTTAATCTAAATTCATGAATAAAAAGAATAAAATTAGAAAGAGGCATTACAATGAAGGGTATGAATTAACTCGCAGCATTTCTGGTAATTTTTATACAATATGCATTATAACAAACGTCATAAACAATCTAACAATATTCTTTTATTAAAAAAATTATGATAGTTCGTAAGATTTCTGGAATTACAACACCACGACAATTGAAGAAAATAATGTACCTCATACACCTGAAAGATATCAAACTTAAAGATAGATTCAAAGTAATACTTCCGGATTTGAATCCAAATTTCTTTACCGAACGCATTTAAGAGCGAATCATAACTAAAATTTGTTATGTGGATATTGACCAGATGTGGATAAAGTTCAAAGAACGTCTTAAAAGTTGTGCACATGGTTTCTTACTGAACTTTACTAACCTGAAATTAACTAATTTTAAAGGTTTGAATAAATTCGCGTACAGCATCGCAGTTACATGACAAAGTTACTGCGTATTTACGTAACATGTTCTTTGTAACATGTTACACATATTTATTACAGTGAAGAAACGATCCTTTTTTTATTCTTGTAAGATGAGCAATGCATTCAAAAAATAAGAATATCGCAACTCAATTGATGTGTATCATATTGGCGAATCCTAAGTTCAGTCCGGAGGGAGGGGGGGGGGGGGGTTGAGATCATAAAAAACTTTGTATCGTCGTGATGAATGTATCAAACTTCAAGGAACTAAAATAAACAAACTCTTTAACGTTACAGACTTTACTCACCTGACAATACAAGAATCATAAAGAACAATACAATGCTTTCGATAATTTAATAAAAATTACGATGAAATAACTGGCCAAAATGTCTTCCCGACCGCATCAATGCTACAAGTACAAGTGGAATGACTAGAAAAGTAGAAAATTTTCAGGTACTTTCAAACAGAAAGCAATGTTGAAACGTTTTTCATTATTTTTTTAAGAGAATTAAGAAAAACAATTTGTAATAATAATGTTAAATTAAATCAAATTCTGGCTTGGCTTTGGGGGGGGCTGTAGCCCCCACCCTGAATTCACCACTGTATTATCACTTGAGCATGGGTGACTCCATTTGAAATGCTGTGATCAATAGTCTAAATTCTTGAACAGAAATAATTAGGTATAACAATTCAATTTCTGACGATAAAGAGAAAATACAACGAACTTGAAAATTTTGATAACTAGTGACATCTGTATGCAAAATTCAAAAAATTCACTGCAATTCTGTAAGTAATTTTTTGTAGTTTTAGAATCCAGTTCAGTAATTCGAGAGAATATATTTATCTATACAAAACATTAAAGTTTTTTAATAACTTTACCATATATATTACATAACATTTTCTTAACTTCACTAAAATAAAAGACCACATCACAGCAGCCCACTCTAAAACATTCATTACGAATTAACTTATAGATAACACACTGACAATAGAGAGTAGCATTTTTAAGAATTCAAACTTTCTTAAGATTTTGGAAATCACATTGGTACATCATCGCCATTTCACTGCATATAATAAATGGTTTAACATCTAGAATAATCAATGATAGTCAGCATTCACATTTTTTTAAGTTTCTAAGACTACCACTTTCCCACTTATCCAGGGTGGCGCCAGTGGGGGGGGAGGACGGGGGACAGGGCTCCAGTCAGGGAAAATTTTTTGTGTGCGGGTATACAGCTAGATGATAAAATAAATAATCTGTCGAAAATTTGAGACCAATTTCCCTTCCTCGTCTCCCCACCCGTGCAACAGGTCGTGCCTGCAACAAATCGTGACCCCTTTCGAGTAGACAAATTCTAACACCACTCCTGCACGTAGCCGATTAAGCCTGATCTGAAATTAGCAAGTTTATTTGCTGGATAATGTCTCATTTGAAGTCCTCCAAAGACTGGTTGGAGATGATGCTTGTAATTTTTCAGCTGTAGTATGTGACGTTTTCTCAATGACATTCCACTAGCAGAATTTGAAAGGGTATCCTCAGATCGTAGTATAATGGATAGTATCTTTAGTATTTTAAAACACCGGTCTGTTTCAATTGCGTAACAACTTTTTCAGACCCTGTGCGATATACGTAGAACTTCGCCCGTGTAATGCCGGGACAGTTTTTAACCCTATGCCTATAACATACCTAATAACCAGTCTAGCGTGAATCGCATTCCTTCAAGTGCAAGTTGAGGTGATATCACCAATTCTTTAACCAGGGTAATGATAAATTGACAATATTAGACTATTTTGATAGAATTTCATATACTTTTTCACGGCTTCCGAGTATATCAAATGCCACTTTTTATACATGATTACGTACAATACAAGATTGCGTACAGGGAGACAACTGAGTGTACATTCTTTACAACGAGGTGAACAGATAGACAATTTCTTTGTTAAATAATAGACTGTCTAATTTATGCTCTCCATCGCCATCGAAATATAGAGGCTGGAGTAAAATTTCAATAAAAGTCACGAACCGTGCAAATTTTAATTTGCGACAACTAATATCTATAACAATTTATCATGTAGCGAAAATAATGTGCTGCTATTAACGCTTAAACACACGATTTTTTTTTTTTACATGCTGTTTAAAAAATATTTTCAATTTCGACTTTTTTGTTCCTTAGGTGATATAAAGACATTGGGAGAATTTTCCTAGTGGGTTTAAGAATGATAAATATAAAATAAAAATTTTCCAGATTGTAAAATGGTTACAAAACAATATTTAGAATTTTGTGGTTTATGCAATTAACGACATAACTAACTTGTTATTAAAGTAAATATTTTTTCCTGGCTCTCTATGACAAGTATTTCCAATTTACATACAATATATAGTTTCAAGATTGTCCAAATAAACCATGACTTTTTTTGGTGTCGTCTTCAAGCGAAATCAAACGAAATAATATTAGATAAGGAGTTCACAGCGCTCCTTTTTCCCAGGTTATTCAGCATTTATAACAAAGTAGCTAGAGATGCTTCTAAACAGAAATTCATTCAAATTTACTAGCATCTATTTTATATATATAGATGGAATTTCTTTAATGCCAGTATGTTTCATTTTCATTTTTCCCATTCAATATTAGGGGACAGCAATTTTTTAGACAAATTCAGGTTTGCGAGAGAAAGTCTATAGGTTCGGAAGATGTGATTTGATCATAATTTTACCGATTCCTGACACAGAAACAGTAACGATTAATTTCGAACTATTTTGTCCCCTCACCCTCTCTCTTTTCCTCCCCATCAATCGCAGTCTCTTGCTGCAAATGTTTTAATTCCCAAGATAAATATGTAATAAAATCCAACAAATAAAACTTTACTTCACTTTCAAAATAAAAAAAAAGAAATGTCATGTCTTTGCTCAAGTGATAAAATGAAAGGATTAATTTCTTTCAAAAAGTCCCTGAAAAATCCAAAACAAAAGATGATTTTTCTTTTAAGTTTGTTTCTTTTTAAACAAAACATAAAATGATGCATTTTAAGTTAAAAATGACCTCTCCTTTACCGTCCAGAAGCAACAGCGAAATAGAATTCATTTCTCCACCGTCTGTATAATCGAGTTCTTCGGTTCTGGGATGGGCCGACCGCGAAGGCTGCGGAGAAATCGAACGCGATCGGCAGCACTTCCCCTTTCAGTGGCTCTCTCGCCTCCGCGTCCATCTCATGCATGACCGCCCAGGTGGACTGATTCCCCACTCTTTTTGGGGTCGCCAGCAAAAGGGATGCTACCATGGGGTACTCATCGTCATCCGCACCGGGTGTTCATCGCGACAATGGGGTCTTCCAGGAGGTTCCCTGTCATCCGAGCCTCAGGGCGATAGAGACGATAAGGAGAAACGCGAGCAAAACATCGTTTGACGCTCAGGGGTGTGCCTCTGTCTGTGCGTACGTCCACAATGCGGAGAGACTCCTTCAAAACAGACAATATTAGCATGGACAGAGCAGAGAATGCGTCATCTAAACAACAAAGGAATTCTCAGTGTCGATCAAAGGGGGTCGAGGATGGGGTGATCGTTTTATTTTTTCCCAGATCATCGAATTACACGCTTCGATAGGATAGAATATTAGGCCCATTTGTAAGAATTTCGGGCCCTTCCTCCCCCTCTTCGATATTTTTTACAGTACAGATTGGAGAGATGTTAACATTTAAACCATTTCAAATCTCTCCTGCCCACCCCAACAGGTTTGAAAAAGAAACCTCTGCCAGTGACAGCTTTTAAATGCCTCGGAAATTGGGTGTCACAGATGAGCGCTTATGTATGGAGAGAGAATATTTAGAAGAGATTCGACAAAGAAAATGAGTCGTTGGATTTCCAGAATGTGGGCATCACGTGTAGGTAGAATTAGCGCAGAAAACTCCCGATTGTCCGCGGAATTGGGAGGCGCGGCAACGGCGGATAATCAGCAAAATGACCGAAAAAGGACGCATTTCAGCAGAAGACGCTTTTAAAATATTTTTTATTTACAGGAAGGGGCCTCACATGCAATTATGACTTAATAAACAAAAGATTTCTTACTTACAAGTTGTTTGCTTACATTTTTTTTTAAATCGGTCATTTGTTTCTGCGATCTTAGTGTTCAAACACCTCTTTTTTTTATTAGTGATTGAAGTTTTTTCAGCACTGGCAGATAATCTGCAAAGCAGATAATCGAGAGTTTATTGTATGTTAAACTGAAATTTTAAAGCCAAACAGGTCTGATGAGAAATTCCATTGATGGAATTAAATAAAATTGAAAATAAGCATGATATATCGATATTAACATTATCAATATTCAAAATAGTGTGCATATTAATACACCTGTTGGTTAAAATTAAAGCACCCCTCTTCAGAGCACCGTAGAGAATAAATAAGTAATCATTAAAAGCGCTTAGTCTCAGTGGTATGGCTTGTCAGAATATAGGGTAAGGAATAACATAAAATAGTTCCAAAAATGGATGATAGAAAGAAAAGTGATCAATCAGTAGTAAAAATATAAATCAGTTGTCATTCGTGAGATTCATTAATCACAGTCGTGATGCTTATTAATAACGAATTGTAAATGGCATAAAAGTGCAACGGATAGTAATAATTTTCTTAAACACTGGCATGTCAATCGAAGAAATGCGTTTAAATTAAAGTCAAGTTTAGAGTTCTTCATTTCGACAATAAGAGAGAGTTCAGTTCGACAATAACACGCCTTTTTGCGTTAAACTTCTTCATTTAGTGAAAAGAATCGAATATGCATTTTGATGCCGTGCTTCTGCCGATTGTGCGACATTTGAGTACAGTACCAGATGCTTACAAGTCATTAACTATCAATCAATCAGCTGTGACAATCGAGTGTGTGACTGAGAAGACTAAGTCTTCTTGGTGCATTAAGTCCGTCTTCTATCTGCATTATTAAATGGTATTTATTTCGGTCAACAGTAGATTTCTGAAATCTACTGTTGACAGAAAAAATACTAATCAAAGATTTGAACTATACAATGATACACATAGATTTCATTGTTATGTTAACTATTTGAAGAAAAATTTACTCAGATTTAGGTAACACACTATAAAATACCAAAAACTGTAATTTCTAGATAAACAAATTTTTGATTTTTCTGTCCCCTTTGCGAAATTTTCTTGCCAATAACTATAAATTCCAGCAAATCTACACAAATCACTGAATGAACAATTCTTATCGATTACCAACAGATGATTGATTAGGCGCTAATGGCTTGTACGCAAATGCTACTGCACGCAAGTGTCACAACAACCGATCGATTTGGCTCAAAATCTGAAACAGATATGCGTACATTTTCTATAATAAAATCATATGCAAAATTTCATCCATGTACTTCGTTTCGTTTATGAGTTATTGTGTTCACAGACAGACGGAATAAGAGATAGACATACAAACTTCCCTTTGACGGATCTCATCTGAAATTTGACAGAAATCTACAATTTTGGTGTTATGACCACATATTGAATGTTGGACTTTTAATTCGTTTTGTTTCTGTATTATTGTATTCACAGACAGACAGACAGAATAAGAGATAGTCATACAAACCAGGACTTTTAGGGTCAGTTAAGGGTTATATTTTGGCCGATAAACTCGAAAACAGAAAAAAGTCCTTTTTTGAATATCTGCTTCTTGTTTGACCACTGAAGAAGTGCAAGAAGCCAAATTGCTCCATTTTGTTTTTTTGGCTTTGCCTTCACTCTGTTTTTCTTTCTACATTGATTTTGGTTGCAGCTGCATTTGCGCCTAACTTATTCGATGTATTTTTAAGATTTATTTTTTAAGATATGTACTTTTATTTGTTTTCATATGCTTTTTTTCTTTTTGGTAATTTTGAAGTACTGTTTTTCCATCTTAATTTTTCATTTTTTAAATCCAGTTTGGTGTTTTTATTTTGCGTCGTTAGTTTCTCCATTCGTTTTTGCGCTGAAATACATACTACTGAGATTTGGCACTTTTTATTTCCCTTTTCAATACTCACAGGAATAATCAGCTCTTACTATCCTTTATCATAAAACGTACAAAAATCACAAGATTTTTCTTGACATTCTTAAAATTTATTCTTTCCGAAACTAAAAAAAAAATGCTAAGTAACTACTGAAACTGAAATCGATTAAAAATAATAACGCTAAAAGAATAAAATCTTGAAGATATCTAATTTAAACCATTAAATGTGAAGTGAATTTGTCGTAAAACGATATGCAATTTTTAACTGCTCTAAAAAAACAGAAATACTCGTTTCTTCACAAGTTGCAAGTCAGTTATTGCTTAATCATTTAATTACAGTTTATGTGTGGCATCTAAAAGCGCGATAAAAAAGAAGGAAGGATTTCCTTTCCTTTGGTAGATTTTATTGTAGAGGAAGTGAAATCTGCAAAATTCGAATTCCATTCCTTTTTAATGTTTCCTTTTCACACGATTTTGTGTAAGAAGGAAGAATTAAAGGAAAAGAAGTGTCTTAGAAAAGAAATCCCTTAAGAGGGTTTCAGCTTTTCGACGTATAATTAAATCGGAAACAAGAAAAATTTCCTCCTTTCACAAGAAGTTTCCAAGTCATAACATAAACAGTACGACACACGAAACACTTTTAAGATCTATTAAGTAATTAAACTAATCCTAAAGTAAAAACTCGCAATAAAAAACTAATATGTTTCGCAACTTTGATTTTCAAATATGTTCCACTGTAAAACTGGGAGAAAAAAATAGTTACGTTTATATTTTATTATAGGCCATGAAATTTATTACAGTCAAATGTAGAATGCTAAATATTCTTCTAACATTTATCTAATAGTAAAGTTTTTGGAATAAGCATGGTTTGAGCAGTCAACAAAGTCAATTAAAGTGACGTCATAGCCTTATGACAAATGTAACTGCGCATGTCACCTAACATATAGGCAAATGCACGTTTCCTTTAACTTTTCTTCTAATAAGATGTGCAACAGATTCTGTTGTTTAACTGGAACGGGTATTTGGCGTGTTTCGCTTGAGAAAGTTTAGGCTAGTTACATTAACATCCCGTTTTGAAGCAACACGAGGGCTATTTTGGGACGGACCTCGTAATTTTGAACCTCGGTCAGATGACGAGGACGACACCTGAGCTGCCCCCACTCTCCAAACTTCCACACCACACCAACAAGAGGACGTTTGGCCCCCTACATATGATTTAGCGTGCAACAGGCTCAATACACGGCGGATTTTCAGTGGAATCGGGTTTCTAATTTGGAACCCTCCGCCCCCAAAGCTGAAACCTTACCACTAGGCCACATTTGAGAAAGACTCGGTTACAGCGGAGTAACGATCGGGGGGGGCGATGGAGGTATACATGCCCCAGGCGCCATCTTAGGAACTATGAAGCCAAAACATTACTGCGTTTATGTCACGCTTTGAAGCAAAATATTATGATGAGGCGTAAAAATAATACGTAATAATACAGTAACGTTGGTAATGGCGGAAAACACAAAGCATAAAGGATTAAATTGAGAAAAAAGGAGCAGAATTCTGTTTCCCTAAGTTCTCAGTGTTAAAACAATGAAGTATTCAACACTTTTCACGAGATGTGAAAACAGCATTTTCGTCTTATGCGTATGTTATATGTCGTCGCTTAACAAGCAATACCATCTATCTCAATTTTTTGAAATTTCAAAAGAGGAAGAAAATACTCAATTTTTCGGTATGAACATGAGACCGTATATTCTTACCATATGCTAAAAAAATTCAGAAATATTCATTATTAGTTAGGAATGATTGAGTTTTTTCTTCCTCTTTGAAATTTCCAAAAATTGGGATAGGTGGCGTTGTTTGTTATGCGACTATACACGCTTGACGCAGCTGCAGACACGAGATTTAAATTTGTCTTCCTTTGAACCTAATCTAATAAAATTCAGTTAGCTTCATGGAACAAGCTCCCGGATCGCATCGTAGTTTTCTTTCACTTGAAATGTCGCTAACAGTGTCGTAGGACCGGATGGCCCGGACACCAGTTTCAGGGAGAGCCATGGAGTCGAAACATTATCGAGTTTATATCATTTTTAAAGCAAAATATGATGAGGAGCCGTAAAAATAACTCCACGCTCCTTGAGCCATTTACGCTTGTTAACACTTTACAGTTCACTACATGTTTCGTTTCAAAAATCACTAAATTTATTACAAAAATGAGTATTAGACATTTAGCTCATCATAAATATGTAAAGGAAAAAAATTAAGCTTTTTTCATTTTCAAGAAATTTGTGGTTTCATAGTGAAACCAATGAACAATAACGGGCTATTTTTCCTCCGAATAAGCTATCATCGAAATGCAATTAGAGTATTCAGGATATTCAACCTTCATAAAATTCAATATTACTTTCGAAGATTCAATTTTAAAAAATATCAATTTATGCTAGAACTCTCATCATTTTGTTTCTCTTAAGAGATCGATAGCAATTCAGCTCTTGCAATGCCGATATCTTTGTGAATACTACTCGTATTGAACTGGAATTTTTATATAAGTTGCCTAACTATCTGGCTCTTAAGTTACGAAATAAAAATTACGCTACGTTTCGCCCATGCGCCGTAAAAAAATTCTCAATGTGTGGTTTCACTGCGAACCCAATGAACGGTAGAGGGCAAAGCCACTGATGACGAATGAAGTAAAAAAAAAATCATTTTATTTCCCTGGCACCATTTGCCCTCGCTACGCCACTGCCCATGGTGACAAAACGGTAATGCGGTTATGTCACATTTCAAAGCCAAACACAATCAGGGCGAAAAAATACTATTCCCTAGAAGCTATTTACACAAGTTAATAGAGAGAGGGGGGGCCAAAAATTCACATTATGACCCGGGAGAAACTTTGTCTCGTTGCCCCATTGCTCAGTGACATTTCTAAACACTTTTATTTAACTTGATTTGTTTCACGTTTGTAAAGATGGAGTTTTGTACTCGATTTCTCACTCACTTCCTGATGTGAAAGACTTGAAAACTTTGAAAACTTGTATATTTTGTAACTTATCTATTATCGATGACAACACACTGTTTTAATATTTTCAAAACTTAATTATTAGTGAATCGATTCGTGTAATTAAATTCTGATTTCATATCAACTGGCGTCACTTGGTAGCGGCTTTGAAGAAAAATAATTTCAAGTTTCCGTAATATTTATACTAATGAAATTATAAATTAAAATCTAATGAGTAGAAAATTATTAAAATGATTAAAGTCTACTTTTTAGAACACTATTAAAAATGTGTTTTAAAAAACTGTTTTTGTTTTAAAAAATTTTAATGCAGTATTGTAGGTAAATTGTATGAGATCGTGCTAGGGTAATTTTAGCAATTCATGCTCCAAGACCTCTAGGGTATTTTAATTCCTATATCAGTTCATTTATTACACTTGCTTAATCACGGTACTGAAAATAGTTAACATAAATAATTTTTTTTTACTAAAGTTTTGAATTGGAGGTGTGGGACCGTTCAAATATTACGTAAGCATGTTTTTGGTAGTTTTTGACCCCCTCCCCCTTGTCAGCAAAAATAAGCAAATCGCAACCCCTCTTATAATTAGTAAGCAAACTTCAAGCCCCCCCCCGTTCTTTTTTTTTACAAAACGTATAACAGTAATAATCTAAATTTTAGGACTTAATCTAAATAAAAACTCTAACTCGGTTAAAATGGAAAAAAATGTAAGTTTAATTTCCATTAATTGTTTAATTTTAAAAATCAAGTTTAATTTTCTTTTGAAATTTAACTTTTTTTCAAGTTTAATTTTTTAAATTAAATTATTTAGCAAGTTACAAGAGATTTTCGGAAATAAAGTGATTTTATGTCTTAGGTAAGCATCATTCTAATTCTTGTCAGCAAAATAAGCAAATCGAAACCCCTCCCCTTGGCTTTACGTAATATTTGAACGGTCCTGTCCAGTTTGTCGAAGAGAAAGCCTGAAAGTGTCAAACTTAAACGCCATTTCAAGCATTGCACTTCACTTGCTTAGCACTAAGAGATAAGTATCATTCTTCATTAGTGAACTGGTTCTTTTTCCTAAAAATTTACCGTTTTGTTATAGGAAATTATTTCATTAGAAATAATGTTCAATAATGATTTTATACCAGGAACAAAAATTCTATATTATGAGAAAAAACTACAAACTGAGAACTAGTTTCCTAATTTATGAGAAAAAATGTCCCGATGCAAGTTCCAAGCTAACTTCGAAATCAGTCTAGGCGAAAACAAATATCCATTTACTTTGTCTATTTACACGGCTCACTTACCTGATTGAATATTAACATTTTAATTATGATGATGTATTTTGAGACGCATCTCTTTACGTGTGCAGCGCCGGAAGATGGTAAACTACTTTTAAATGAGGGTCATCTGGCGAGGCTGACCCCCTCCCTAAACGCTGCAACCGTGCTTCCTCAATTGGAGCACCACCCGTGAAGCCACCCGAATCGAGAAAACAACGACCTCACGGCGAACAACAACGTTTACTTCTCGTCAAGACCATAAACAAACTGGGCTGGAAAGAAAGAAGAATGGGAGATCTCTGCTTAGCTCCGTCGCAATTGTTTTAAATGAAGTCATCACTCCGAAGATGACTGGCGAAACGTAATCTTAACACCTGGTTGCAGTCGTTTAGCTTCTAGGATTCTCTTGGTAGCCATTGTATTTTTTTTAACGATGCATTTTTTTTCCATTGCAAGAAACTGGAAAGTTCTCTAAGATATTTTGAAACGAAATGCTGGTTGTCCCAAAATATTCATCTGATCACATAATTTCCTTTAGCTCCGCAGTTTCTTTAGCTTCCTCTGCTTAGCTCCGTCGCAATTGTTTTAAATAAAGTCATCACTCCGAAGATGACTGGCGAAACGTAATCTTAACACCTGGTTGCAGTCGTTTAGCTTCTAGGATTCTCTTGGTAGCCATTGTATTTTTTTTAACGATGCATATTTTTTTTTTCCATTGCAAGAAACTGGAAAAATTCTCTAAGATATTTTGAAGAGAAATGCTGGTTGTCCCAAAATATTCATATGATATCATAATTTCCTTTAGCTTTCTCTGCTTAGCTCCGTCGCAATTGTTTTAAATGAAGTCATCACTCCGAAGATGACTGGCGAAACATAATCTTAACATCTGGTTACAAACGTTTAGCTTCTAGGATTCTCTTAGTAGCCATTGTATTTTGAACGATACATTTTTTTTTTTCCTTTGGGAGAATTTAGAGGAGTCCTTCGAGATACTTTTAGCCCAGTCAATGAAGGTCTTGAAATGGAAACTTTTTGCGTAAAGCTGATTTTTACACTATTGATAGACCCCTTACCAGAGGAGCATTTTTATAATTAGAATTTACACGTGTAATTCGAAAATGAATAGTTTTCGAGATATTAAGAAAACAATAAAGGGGGGCATGAAATCCAATATGGCAGCGCAAGCTCCCGCAACCCCCAGGACCAGAAACTTTTAGTATGCTGAAGAGGAGTCCTTCACGAATATGTGTACCAATTTTCAAAACTAAACGATTTAATGTTTTTTCTCAAACCACTCGTCGTAATGACCGGGCAACCGTGTGGCACTTCGAACCTTCTTGCTTTCTTCTCCCTCCCCCAGCTATAGCATCGCACATAAATAAATAAATTTGTATATCATTAGATTCAAAAAATTTTAGGCTATAACTTTTATAGGAAGGATTTTTGCATAATATGACATTAAAAAAAATAGAGAGACTAAGATCAAAAGTTTTAAAGTATAAAATCTACTTTTTCACGTATTTTCCTAAATTTCTAAAAACTAGTAGGTGTAACGTAAATATGAATTATACTATTCTTGTAGACCATTTAATAACAAACAAATTAGTGAAAAGATGAACTTGATCCGATCATTAGTTACAGAGATAATAGCCGTTCCGTAGATATTGCCATTTTAACCTTTGAGGGGGGCTGGGAGGGGGAAAGCTCCAGGTGGATTTTTAGGGACTTTTGTAAAAATGCTGTTTGTGGTCTATCAATGGTGTAAAATTCAGCTTAAGCAACTTTTTTTCAAAGTTGACTGTTTTGGGGTCTTTATTGACTGGGCTATTTGAAGCCAAATATAAGGTATCCGAAAAGTTTTCCTGATTCCAAAATGTTGTTACTTCTTATTATATGTCCGGTGCACCCGTCCTATTTGTGTCGGACTTGACATCAGCTAAAAAATGTCGGAGAAGCGATTGGAGGCTTGAAGTACATGTATAGCAATTGGGTACTGCCCATTTGCCTCCCACCGAGAGTAGGTGCCGGTTGAGTAATTAGCTACAGTTTTGCTTATAATTTTCCCCCGAGATCGGGAGGAAGTCGGAACAGAACCGGAGGTATGTGTGCAGTGTTCCCAATGGCTTTCAATGTACTTCAAGCCGCTAATTGCTTCATTTTGTGTCGCTCATGACTTCACCGACACAAATCGGACGTGTGCACTGATTCCTACTTTCTTTTACAGATGCGTTGGAAGAATCGAAACGCTTTCCTTGCTCAGCAAAATTAATATACAGGTTCGTCGCTATGTGTGATGCTGTTGTTTAAGCTGAAAGCATAGTTTCTGGAGAAGAAAAAGTGTATCGTGTGGCTGGCTGAGGTGGAATCACCAAAAACGGTACAAAGAAAGTTTGAAATTCTCTATGGAACCTAACTTACCATCAGATATGAAATTGACAAAATGTTGTACTAGAGGAACAGGTACAATAGAAAAGGAACAAGACTCCAGATTAGAGACTTAGCGTCTGATTTACTGAGTACATATCGACTGCCTTAAATAAAATTTGATCAACTTTTAGTGAGTATACTGTAAGCAATTTATTTTGAAGAGTAATCACTTTGGGACATCCTGTATAGTTTGAGAAATAAATGGATTTTATTTCTAAACACTGTTGCTCAAACTTTGTTTAAATGCGTAGCAAATTCAACAGCTCAATGAAAACTACTTTCTTTTCCTAATGTCATAACAATAATACAAAAGAATATAGTGACGAAGTGAAACAACGACTGGTTTCAGTTATAAATTTGTTATCGTCGAAAATACCATTAGTTATTAATTTGGGTGAATTGATAAAAAAAAAATTAACTTAATTAAAAAATTAGCTGTCTGTATTTTGATAATTGTATTTTGACATAGTGTGCACTTTTTTCTTTTTTTGCATTTTCCATAATTTCAATCTGCTATTCTCAACCTGTGGGGCGTCCCCCAAGGGTGCGTAATAACACTAAATGGGGGCGCGATAACACTGAAGGAGCTCGTTCGACTCATATCGAAAAGAAAAAATTATTTTAAAAAACTGTTATTTTACTGAAAGGAAAATAAAACAAAATACATTCTGACATAATAAAAAAAATAAAATACACATTTACATTGATATAATACGCTTATAAATAGGATTGTATCAGTACTGCACAATGTATTTAATAATTAACTTATCAATACTAAAATAAAAACAAGTTTAATAATTGTTAGTGATTCCTCTCGACGGACTTCTCGCGAGAATGTCCGATATGGCTGACATGAGACAGAGCAATAGAGACTAAGAGAGAGCAATTCTGGTTTTATCAATGCAGCGGATCGGTGTTGCAAAATATCAATAAATTTACTTATTCTTGGTAATTTGCAAGGTTTCCATTCCATTTCATAACCCAGGAGGGTCGACTCAACCTAATGGTTGTGCAATGGTGAATCTTATTAATTGTTTAATTTAGTCAAGATTTTGCGATATTGCGTATTGTTGCAAAAGTCTTATTGTGGGTGTATGGTGTAAACAGTCCAACACGCAGGATAATGGAGAATGAAGGTTTATTTACAAATATGCAGGAAAACACGTAGCACAGGTACAGGAAACAATAGTTCTCGCACAGATTACCAATGTAAACAGACAACAATTCACAGGTAATAACACTTCAGCACTTCGTTATCTAACGACACAAACCGTCAGCAAATAACTAATAACTAGTAGACAATAACTGCACTTTCAATAGCGCTCAGCTCACCAGCTTCCTAGCTAGCATTGCGGGTAGAACTCTAAAGACGTTCGCTCTCCAAGGCGATCCCAGTCGATCAAGACACCCCGTCATCCCAGAGCTCTCCTTATATAGTCTACCGCGGCAGGCTGTGACGTCATATGGAATCTTCTAGTACATTCAAGCGTATCTTCTGTCCTAATGGAAATATCGAGAAGATTCCAGCACCTTTGAGATCCCATATTTCGTCGCCAAATTTGTCGCCAAGATGGTCGCCAAGGTCAGGGAACCAGACGTGGCTGCGCTAGTCATCCCATACTTATCCCTGTAAAATCTCTTCCCAACCATAAGACTCACATTGCTGGGAAGCGACTTCCCATGTTTGTAACAGTATTATCCAGCGAATGGTTGAAATTATGCTGTTTAAATTATGTTACATCAATTTCTTTTATAATTCTCTCTATACCATATAATAAAAATGGCTATCTAAAAAAATGTCTGTGTGATGTGTCTCTCAAAAATGTCTGATTGAAGTGTCTCTTAAAAATGTCCGATTGATGTATCTCTCAAAATTGTATGATTGATGTTTCTCATGCTGACAGAGCATCCTTAAGGCATGGCCTGGATGCAACTATGGGTTATTGCAAAACACAACGCGCCGAGTTTAATAATTAACAAAATTAATATTATTATTATTATTTGACTTCAGAAGTCTGGCATTCTTTATACAAGAAAAAATTAAGATAAATAAATATAAAATTTTCTACACGACAATTGTAAAGTTATTTGTTGACCCCGATGAGCACGAATTAGGGTTGCGGGCATCAACTACAAGCAACCTCGCCATCTTTAAAAAGGCAAGTTAAATATTTAAATAGAAGTGTTACTTAAGAGCAATGTCACACAATTAATTAAGGTCGTAGTGTAGCTTTAGCGTCAAAATACCAAAAATACATTATTATTGTATGCATTGTTATTGTATGGGGGCGATGAAAATTATGATTAAAAATTGGTTCGCAAATACTGAAAGGTTGAGAAACAATGATTTAAATGTTAATAATATGCTATTGAAAATTATACCCAAATATTTTGAAAAATGTTAATTTCTCTACTGGTAGTCTACATTCCATGCACCAACATTTCCGAATGTTCTTATGAATGTCATTCTGTCGCAGGTTCTTGTGTCTTAGTTTGCTCGATGGCTTATGATCATTTATCATTTCACGCTTATTCTAAATGAATTTAAAGGAATTATCTCTTATTTAATTGATATATTCTTACAAAAAAAGCAGTAGGTGTATAAAGAAATTGATTTAAACTTATATTTTTAAAATTCTTAAAGAAAAATAAATAAAACATTCTTTAATCAGTTTAAATTAAATTGTTCAGAGAATTAAAAAGGAATACAAAATGTTGATGAAAAGCTAAAAGATACCAGAATTTCTTCTAGAAACGCATTATAAACAAAGTTTTGTTCACAAGTTTCAAAGTTTAATAAAAGGAAGTGCTAAAATATGCCAGCATTTCTTACAAAAACGAATTGTAAACACGGTTGTGATCACAAATATTATAATTTCTCTTTATAGAAATGTTAAAATATACCAACATTTCTTACAGAAGCGAATGGTAAACAAGATTTTCATCACAAATGTTATTATTTATCTTTATAAAATTGCTACAATAGGTAGGATTGACATAATTGTCAATCATTGATACAGGACGTTTAAGTGTTATATAAATAAAACATGAAGAAAAGTGGATAGGTAATGGTTTATTTTACACTGATAAAAATTCAATAAAGTTTAAGCAATCTAATAAAATGAACAAGTAGGATAATAAAAAAAAGATGCAAGGCTAATCTTGTTTAGACCATTTCTATTTTAAAGTTGATTTTACTTTCTTAATTATATCATTATCTTCTTTCGCATAATTATAAAATTGGGCGCATTCATTTTAAAATTATAATAACAAATCAAAATTGCTTCAGTTGCTCCACTGACAACCTGTTTCTTTCGTCCGACCACTGAGTTGACGTTAGGGAAAATATTCCCTTCACATTAGGGATGAAACGGGACAAATAGTAATACGGGTCTGAGTAATGAAATACGATGACAATCCCGTATATACGGGACGTATGGCAACCTTAACAATAGGCAAGCAATTCTTACAAAAACGAATTGTAAACAAGATTTGATCACAAATATTCAGATTTCGCTTTATAAAAGTGTTAAAATACACCAACATTTCTTACAGAAGCGAATTATAAACAAGGTTTAATTCTTAAAAAAAGAGGAAAGTAAATAAATGCGAGCCATCGTCATGATCTAATTCGTCTCACAATATGAGCTGAAATAATTTACTGTGAAAACGGCCTCCCACCGAGTTGGTTGAGTGAAAAGTGCGGTGCTTCAAATAAAAGACCATGGTTAACCACAACCGCATGGAGGGTGTAATTTACTTTTCACTCAAGACTCTTCGGCAGTCAATCTCTGACTCGGGGACTGAAGACATTTATTTCCCTGACGCTCGATGATTAGGGAGGCGACCCTGTGGTCAGGAGCCGCCTTGGTTGTTCCAGTAGCCACTTCATAAAGACTCACTTAAATTCAATTTCGCCTCGACTTCAGGTGTAATAGAAAAGGTGTTGGCGTCTGTGCGATACCTGAGCTACCACTTCCGGACCGTAATAGGTGATTGATGTGGTTTTGATAAGGGGAAATCGGAAGCCAAATACTTGTAAAATTTAATGAAGAAAAATGAAATTTTCTGGAGTTGATAGGATATTTCATTATGTATTTTGTGTGACCGTTGTATTGGAAAGAGACAATATCTTGGAAGTTAAATTAAAACTTGTTATTAGAAAGAAATTGTTTATTATTTAATCACTATTTGAACTGTGATAAAAGGGTAAACACACTATTTGCTGAAATCTCCTATGATAACATTTGTGTTGAGTAAAGAAAAAGGTTCTGAAAATAAGATATTTATTTTTCATATTAGAGAAAGGGGAGAAGAAAAACTTAGCAATAAGAAAGTACATATTTCTGTTTCCAATTCAAATAAATAATTTGTATAGGGGAAAGTCGGGTAAGATGGTGAAGAGGGTAAGATGACAAAAATGACTTCTTTTTGTAAAATGAGATTTTTGAATCACAAACTTGAAAATAACTATTTTAAAAAAATATCACTTTAATTTAAAGAGTCGCAAGAGGATTTTGACGAAATGATAATCCTCCTGCAACGAATATTGAAGTCAGGAAAAATCCTCAAAGCTTAATGTCGACATCTTATCCGACTTTCCCCTACATAGAAATGATGTATCTAATTCTAATGCTGTATCTATATTCAGAAAATTAGTTGATGTATTTAGGTGCACTGGTCTGGACAGGCGCTAAAAATACCTACTAACGAAAAGATCCTGAGATCAATTCACACGAAAAGCGCAATATCCATGGAAGGTCTAAATATGTATATCTATAAATTCTTTTCGGACCATTTAATACCTCCGTTATCCGGAAATGAAAGTGTTTGATGTCTTCCTTACCCGGTTGCAGAGTTAGAAACAGCAACAAAAAAAAATTCATAAAAAATAAAGAGTTTACTTCCAAGGATGACATGTCGTAATACGAGATTGAATGTTCCGCCACATTAAGAAATTGGTGCTAAAAGTTAGTAAGTTCATTTCAAAATCACGTTCCATATTTGATATCATACTCCAAAAGGATATAATCACCTTTACCAGTTAACGCAAATGCAGTTTAGTTCAGTGGGTTTTTTGGTGATAAGTGTACAATACATCCTCTAGCTGATTCTTATTTCTCAGAGATACGGTGGAGTAATTGGTAACGGCAGTAAAACCAGTAAAAAGTAAGATTTTAAAAAACTTTCACTTGCTGTTGAAAGAATAATTTCGAAATACCACCGACTTACAGTAAAGTATAGAAGTAAGCGTAATTTTTTTATTGGGCTTTTTCGGAAAGTATCCGCTGTTTTGGGAGGTACATTAAAAAGAACTTTTTATGTACTAAAATGAAGTTTATTCAATAATATGTGCACAATTTTATTTAATGATGATCCGCCATCTTTGGCGAAGTTTCATTCTCCCACTTTCATAGGATATACCGGGCTTATCACTAAGCTAGAGAGACCGCGGTGGCCTAATGGTAAGGTCTCGACCTCGGGACTTGGAGGGTCGCAGGTTCGAAACCCGATCCCACCGAAGATCCGCCGTGTATGGGACCTGTTGCACGCTAAATCATACGTAGTGGCCAAACGCCCTCCCGTTGATGTGGCGTGGAAGCTTGGAGAGGGGCTGTGCCAGGTCAGGTGTGGTGTCGTTCCCGCCATCTGACCGTGGTTCAAAATTACGAGGTCCATCCCAAAATAGCCTTCGTGTTGCTTCAAAACGACACAT
The DNA here is from genome assembly GCA_013235015.1 of Araneus ventricosus. Classification (NCBI taxonomy): domain Eukaryota; kingdom Metazoa; phylum Arthropoda; class Arachnida; order Araneae; family Araneidae; genus Araneus; species Araneus ventricosus. Next base: position 53,259 of record BGPR01001445.1, read on the forward strand.
TAATCTAACCTAACCACTAAAAAATATGCCAAGTTGGTGTTTGCAGTCCACCAGAGAATCTGAATTTTTACCCTTAGAAAAGAGCGGAACAGATGGTAAAAAACGAAGGGGAAAACTTATATCGGACCTTCTGAAACTAAGGGTTGCGACCCTCAAATGCAATCACATGCAAGAACTTTAGGGTCACGAAGGAATTGACACCTAAGGGATATCACGTTGCGTCCTAAATTCTTTAATATTTCAAAAATATATAAACCAGAAAGGAATCTTTATTTGAAGCATTTCATTAAAATTTTACCTGCACATTTATGAAATCAAATAAATTTTTATTAATTATTAATCAATGCTTCGTTTTCCTACATTCTATTTGCTTTTAATATTTCAAGATGGAAAAATTATCGCTAATTAGTTGGATCGCGTAATTTGCAACTGAAGTCGGGTTTCTGCAGTTGAAAAAGCTTTTCTTTAACAGAAGAACTTCAATAAGTTCTGGTTTATAGAAATGGGTTTAAAGTAGTGGGAACATGAGAAATACTACGATACACTAGCCTAGTACCTAAGAATATCTTCCTACAGACAAATCCTAAAATTATCCGGCACAAAACGAAGCATCCACGAAAACTCTCACAATATCTTTTCTTTTTTGGGTTTTATAACACCTCGCTTATCCGGAAGTGAACCTCGCTTTCTCAGTAGCAGCTCCGGAGACAATAAATCATAAAAGTTTGCTTGCAAGACGGACGTGTTGTAATACGAGATTGAACGTTCCACCACATTAAGAAATTGGTGTTAGTGGTCTTAAAAGTAAGAGTATTAATAGAAAGGGGGTCAAGGGTCGGTGTGGGGCCCTCCGAAAGGTGAGAGAGCCAGAGGCGGCGGAAGTAAGCGTAGCATGCACCGATCATATATATGTATTTTGCCTTTTTTTTCTCTACCCCGTCACGCGGAATGGCCCCGGGCTAGCAACGGTATTCACCCGACACGCGCCTCACCGGCTTGCTCCTCCAGACCGTTGTTTTAGCGGGGAACTCTACGCAAAACATCATTTCAAGGCGAATGAGAACGGTCATGGTCATTAATCGCTGGGGGAGGGGAGGAGGAGAAGGAAAGGGACATACACCCGTGTATCAAAATTAGAGTTTTGGAGTTCTCAATGGCGCAATTTAGTAGCGGGGGTTTGTGTGCGCATGTGCACTCCCGCTTTTCGAGTTGGTCGTTGTTTGGAGATTCAGGAAACTTTTAACTACTTTAAGCGCTTAACTCAACAGCCCGAGAATACTCGTGCATCGAATTATCGAAATTTTAGACTTATAAACTAAAATTGAATCATTAATTAGCTTTATAATTTGACACAAAAAATGTGTAAGAAACATAAAGATCTTAAGTATCCTATGCCTTCTTAGATGAATGAAAACGACAGCCTCTTTCCAAAACAGGAGGGGTCATCTTATTAGATAGCAAAGAAAACTATTCAGTTAAGTGGTTAATACACACTTCTATCACATACGGTAGTTAAGTATTACAGCCTGTCATTTATAAGGTGTAAAATTAATGTTTTATGTGTAGAATAAGTTTAAATATAAATTAAGAACTGAAAGATAGCCAACAATTATAAAAATATATATTTATTTAACGAAAACGCGAATAGCGATACGTAGCAATACAAAGCGATAAGCGAATAGTAATGTTTACAATTCTGATGGCATAATCTTGTTGTTCTGTTGTCACTAACTCTTTTATTACCAAAATAAATTTAAAAAATAAATTGGAGCCTTACATATCTTAACCCAACTAAATGGTTTAGTACAGTTATGATTGTTTTTTTTAAGATTACTTTTATTTTTAAGATTATTTTATATTTCTTTCCTCCTAAATATACCCGTTTTCAGTACTTCTTTTTCACAAGTATCTTTTAAGAAATTTATCATCGAAATTACTATAAAGGCCTGAAAAAAGCAGCTAATCGCTGGGGGTAGAGTAAAAAGGAAAGGGAGATATACCCGTGTATCAAAATTACAGTTTTGGAATTCTCAATGTCGCAATTTAGTAGCAGGAGTTTGTGTGAGTATGTGCACTCCCACTTTTCGAGTTAGTCGTTGTTGTTATTGTTATTTTTTAACTAAGGTAATGCACAATTGCGAATGAGATTTTAAAGATGATCTGAAAGCGAAGATTATTTGTCTGTGATATCAATGTTTATTTGATATGTGTACACTTGTTCATACACTGACAATGTACATTAGGAAAGATAATGTGATAATATATAGCGTAAATTTACTAAACTACTGCCAATTTTTTGACCAGAAGGGAATTGTTTGCCCATAGGAATGCACGATCTCTGTAATTTATAAAACAACAGTTTTCACTCCTCTAAAGTCTGATTTAGAATCAAATCAAACTTTTTAGGAATTAAATCAAAACTAAATAGGAAACGATGCATTGATTTTTAAAATATTTTCTTAAGGAAAATCATTACTATCACATAACATTATTTTAACATAACATAACGTAATTAGGAATTACAGTCAGTCATTTTAACCCAATTAAATTGTTTTAATGAATTTGCGCTCTTTTTCCCTTTCATGAGGGATATGAGATATTCATTTTCTCAAAAATATACCCGTTTCCCTTAGTTCTTTTATTTAGATATATTTTAATGAATTTATCATTAAATTATAATCAAGTTCTAAAAAAGACACAGACTTATCATATAAACATTTATTCATGACATCACCATAAAAGTAAGAAGGTGAGAGAAGAAGGTCAGCTAGATTATTACAAAAGCGTCTACGACAGTAATTTATGAGTTTTGATATGAGAAGCGATTTAGTTTAATGTGAACAATAGCATCGATTCGGATTAAATACCAAATTTATCTTCAACAGGTATGATTCCAAGCACTGGATTTGAAAGGATTAGAAATAAAAGATTGAATGACGGCACTTAACTTAGACAATCAATTTATGACGCATTTAAATAAGAATCTCTAAAAATTTGCAGAAGCTACGACAACTTCTAGGCTCATTCGAAAGTAGTAAAATAAAGTTTCGGTTGTTCGGAATATCAAACCTTAAAATTCTAATTAATTTAGTAATATTCAAAAATATCAACATTAGTATTTTTTTAATGTCACTTAAACCTTTGAAGGTTTAGTTTTCTCTGCTAACTAATGCGAATACATATTTTGTTTTGGAAATGTGTTGTCATCTTTATTCAACTAAAATTCCTTGATATGTTTATGGATTTCAACAAATTTTTGTATCGAATTATAAAATCTGTGCATTATTTAATTTTGGTTCAGACTTTAAAAATACTTTAATTCGATACAGCGCACATACATATAACGCACGGTTGAAACTTCAAAGGAATTAACTCTATGAGCCCTAATACGCCTCAAACCGCCCCATTCGGCAGAGACCGGACTCAGACAGTTTCGGGCGCCTGAGAGACTTTTACTGGAGAAAAGTTTTTCCTTTCTTTGTGCACAATTGATCGCCCAAACTTGGGCGTCGTCCTCCTGGAACTTCTGTAAAGAAAGGAAGGATTTCATTCTGTTTTCGTGAACGAAAATTTACTTCAGTTTTTGAGGTACTGGAATTCTCACTCTAGCCGGGTTCAGAGAGTTAATGTATGAACAAGAAAATGAAAAACTGAAAATTCGTTAATATTGGAGGTTAGAGCAAAAGAGAGAGAGACAGCAAAATTCGAATTTCTACAAAATCTTATTCGTAAATCTAAAACAGCGGTTCCCAACCTTTTTTACTCGCGTACCCCTTGATTAGTCTTCTTATTTTTGAGTATCCTCTATTGTTATATGCCCCTCCCTAAACAAAACCTTCAGCACAAAAAAAAAAGATTTTATTAATAACGCCGAAGGCTTAGGTTAGCTTAATAGTCAAACAATTCTAATAGACTTAATAAACTTCGTAGGATTGACTCTTGACTTTACATTTTATTCCACATTTTTTTAAATAGTAGTTATTAATTAATCGTCAAAACAACGGAAAACATCATTGAAATAATTTTGCATTAACTTAATGATGAGAGCTAACAATTAATTACTCATTTATTAGAAATTAATCTACTTCTTCCTTTATATTATGTACGGCCGTGTACAATTTTCGCTTTCATTTTACATACGAACTTGAGAAAACGAAATTCTAGAATACTCGAGTGTTTTGTGTGTTCCGCCATCACTAAGATCACTTTCGCGTACCCCTAACTGGTCCTCCGCGTACTCCCAGGGGTACGCGTACCACGGGTTGGGAACCTCTGCTCTAGAATGTAATCATCAAGTATATTATCGCTTAACAAGAAACACCACCTATCTCAATTTTTTGAAATGAAAAAGAGGATGAAAAAACTGAATCTTTCCCAACCACTTACGAATATTTCTGATTTTTTTGTTTTTTTTTGTTGTTGTTGCTGTTGTTTTCATATCTGGTAGGACCAGACGGTCTCATGTCCATAATAGATATTAAAAAAATTCAGAAATATTCATTATTGGTTGCGAAAAATTCAGTTCTTTTATCCTTTTTGAAATTTCAAAAAAGGATGAAAAAACTGAATTTTTCGCAACCAATAATGAATATTTCTTATTCTTTTTGTTGTTGTTGTTGTTTTCCCATCTGGTAGGGCCAGCCGGTCTCATGTTCATATCAGATGTTAAAAAATTCAGAAATATTCATTATTGGTTGCGAAAAATTCAGTTTTTTCATCCTCTTTGAAATTTCAAAAAATTGAAATAAATGGTGTTTCATGTTAAGCTGCGATATGTGACAACAAAATACAATTAACAGTACAAAACATGACTCTTTTGTATAATTGTTTCATTTTGCTAGTAAACAAACAGAGGAGAAAGTTTCTCTGTTTGTTGTGCGCAAACGAGTCTATTTACTTTTCGTGGGGCAGAAGAAAGGAGAGAGTAATGGAGACACAGCGGCTGAGGTAGCGTGAGGAGACGAGTTTCCGTTACCACTTACCACCTGTCGATAGGGTCGCGCAGGTGGTAACCGGACCATGCCGTTACATCGACACCCTTTGCGCTTTGCCTCTCGGAATAGCATCACTGCCAAATATAAAAAGCCGGTGATTAAAACCCAATTTTCATTTCACTTGGTTCTGTCAAATCAAATTATGTTGTGTGTAAATTTTTTTTGCAGGAAACTGTTTTTGCATACTTTTTTATAATTTTTTAGATGAATTTGAAAACTTATTTAAGATTATGACGAAAAATTATAATAGAACTGAGAGAAAGTTAAGAAAACAAAAATTTTGGTAAAAGCGAAGTACGCAAAGAGCAGAATTAATTTTAGGAAAAAAGCACTTCAGTTTTTGTTACCCCCTTTCCTTTTTTTTATTAAAACTAAATTGTACAGAGAAATTAGCTAACGAATGAATTACATGGGATAGTTTGTATGAGGAATTGTACTGTTGTACACACATAATAAATTTTGATTTCTTGTAAACGAGCTCATTAGTACAAAGTGGCGAATGCAGGGGGGGGGCTATCGGGCTGCAGCCCCCCCCCACCAGAGCTGAACCAAAATTTTATTTAAAATCACTACAACTATTTGTTCTTAATTTTCATTAAAAAATAATAACATCGTGACAATATTATTTTCTGGCTTGACAGGCTCGAAAATTTGCTTACTTTTCTAGTCATTCCGCTTGTACTTGTAGCGTTGACGCGGTCGAAAACATTTTTTGACTAGTTATTTCATCGTGTTTTTATTAAATTATCCAAAGTATTGTAGTCTTCTTTATGATTATTATTGTCAGGTGAGCAAAGTCTGTAAAGTTTAAGTGTTTTGGTTTGCATAAGCCAAGATGTTTGTCATTAGTCACTATGATACAAAATTTTTATGATCTCCGCCCACCCCCACCCCTAGACCCGAATCCTGGATTCGCCACTGTTAGTACATTTTAAATAGAATCAATGGATGAAGCGGAATTGTATCAAAATCGAAAAATGAGTTGATTTTGGCAGTTTTTTTTAGAATACTTTTGGACTAAAAGTGAGTACACTTTTTGATAAATAAATGACTTTTACGTGTAAATTGCGTAATGTTTCTAGGGTTAAATAATTTTAACTCCTTAACTGATTAATTTTCTTTGCTATCTAATAAGATGATACCTTCTGTTTTGGAAAGGGGCTGTCGTTTTCGTTCATCTCAGAAGGCATATAATACTTGAGATCTTCATAGATTCTGCGTAATTTTTGTGTAAAATTATAAGGCTAATTAATGATTAAATTTTAGTTTTAAGACTGAAAATGCGGTAATTCGATGCACGAGTATTCTCGGGCTTTTCAGTTAAGCAGTTAGTCTTCGGATGAAGATTATCTTATCGCCAAGAGCCTCGTGAATGAATATGACCTCAAAGAAAGTATGGTTATGCGTTTAATATATCTTTATGCTTAGCTAATTTATTTCTTGAAAAATGTTTTGCGCATTTCCTGCTTAAGCTTCTTAAAAACTTCTAGTCTTCGAAACACTAACCGAGGAGAGTTGTGTATTCTTATAACTGTTAGGAAATTCTGCATTTTAAGCTACGAAGCTTGCATCTTTTCTAAATTGTCTCTGTACCTTTACTCTAAGATTCGAAGCATTCTTTCTTTAAGATTTTCACGTCATTTCTTTGAGCTAGTCACTTCACTTGACATCTATATTAGCAACTATTTAATCGGAATCGTATGGCGTTGTCTATCCGATTCCCGCAGCTGATATGTAGATCTGATTATTAGCAGAGTATATATGCTTGTCTCTACTATATCATTTGAGAGAAAAGGAAAGAAAGAGGTACGGTCTGTCGATCCTCTAAGCATTCTCTCCTCGGAGAGACTTCTTTGCCATGTAAGCTGTTGCTGTACCTATAAGATGTAGGACAAATATCAACCTTGCTAAATGGAAATGTTATCTGTAAATATGTTCTTAAATGTGGTCGTCTAAATAAATGCCTCTTTTAACTTATACGATTCATCATATCTGAAATGCTCTATCTCATAGAAATTCCACTGCGTGCAATAAGCCAGGACGCTTTTAGCTTATTATCCAGCAGCTCTTCATAACTAGTGTTACTCAAGCTGCTAGTCTCTACTTTACGAGACTAACAAGTGATATTGGCAAAATCGCTTCCTGTGCCTAACAAAAACTTTTTAACCTTCCAGCCGGCGCGCGTTTGGAAGAGATACTTGAATTGTGCAGCTTATTACATATTTATATCGTTATTTTATATATTTAAATGCAATTTTAGTTATAAAATCTTTGTTTACTATTAAGCTAATAAATACAGATAACATAAATAAAAGTTACATTTATTTTTGTAAAATAACCCGATATATATATGTAATAAGATGCACGATATGTCTTAAAATTTGCGTAAGCGGGCCCGCTGGAAGGTTAAATAACATAAATTTAATATTATTTTCCCTACAGTACGTAAACGAGCAGTTCAAATGATATTGTGGCAAATTGCATAAAAGAAAGGTTATTGATATTAAAATAAACGAATATTAAAACAGATAATATAGCAATAAAGAATTCATTATTTTTTAAAATTTTAAGTCTTTTTCATAGTCATGTTAATGTCTATGAAAAAGACATTATGTCATGTTAATGTCTTTTCATCTCATTAAAAACATAATGTCATCTTAATGTATCTTTCTTTCCTTTTTTTATAATTTATAAAAATTATAAAATGCTCAAAATTGGTATTTATTATTATGTTTGGATCGCTCAAGAAAAGTCTTCTATTACAGAAAACTACTGGCTAAACTTTTCCATGTTTGAAATTAGCCTAGTTAAAAGCATAATTTTACAATGTTTAGAAAATTCTCTTAATTGTATCTAAAACGACGTTAATATATGTGATTTTAGAGCAATCATCAGTAATATCAAATTCATTTAACCACAAAATAATTTGTCATTCACTGAACTAGATAAAAATTAATTTGTTTAATATAAAACCAGAATTTCTGAGTTTGAGAAACCGCAATAAATCAGCAACAATTTATTTTAATCTTTTTCGTAATCTAGTCAGTGTCTGAAGGAGTATATATTTTGAACGACAAAGATATACAGAAAAAAAATATATAGTTCTCTGCGCAGCCTTATTTATAACCGGGTAATTTACGACAGAAAAGTCATAAACATACTTCTTACAGGAATTTATTTACTTGAGCTTCATAAAAAAAATTGAGAGAGAACTAAGATATAATTTCGAGATCGAGAGAAAAAAATCCCAGGAATATATATTCCACTGGGCCATTTTTTTGAAGTCAAGAAATTGTTTTGTCTGGACGGTTACTCTTCCGTTCCACTTCACTTGCATTCCCAAACTATGAATGAATTTTCGAGGGAAGGTTGGAGTTTTCTTCCCCCTTCCTAGTGTATACGCACTCTAATTCCTAGTTTCGAACAGAAGCGACACACACAAAAAAATTCATTCCGCAGAAAGGACAAAAAAACAGCCGCAATTATCCGTATGAACAAAAAATTTTGCCATAAGCTTTAAATTTCTTGTTACAATCCATTATAATAAACGTAACTTTTAAGACTAATGTTTCAAGCGGAATTCTCCATGGATTTGTTTCTTTTTTTTTAATTTTTAATTTGAATTTTGTTTACGAAGACAATCTTTGGGGAATAGATTTTAGTTTAGTTTAAACTTTACTTAATCAAATGCACATACAACAAATTGTACAAAAATTGCTTGCGCGCGGTTGCCCTAAACATTAAATATCAGTAATAAATCACGAGTGTTTCCGAATTTAACTGCTTTTTTTTTTTTTTTGGAAAGAGCCGCATTGACTTGATGGTCGTCTCAGTTTCAAGATCGGACGGTCATGCGTTTGAAATTCGATTCCATCGTATATGTGGGTCAGGTGTACGTTTAAGCTGCCATACTGGGTCAAACGTCCTCTGGTTAGTGTGGCACGGAAGTGATGAGAATGGGATGCCAACTTGGATTTCAACTTCGCCATCTGGCCCAGTTTCAAAATTGCGACGTCTATCTCGAAATGACCCTCATATAGTTTCAAAACGGGACGTTTGTCTAACATAAAATATCTTTCCCTTTGTGTGATTTGCGATAGGTGTCGATATAAGATAGTTTTAAAGTCATTTTGAACTGATAACACTAGTTATAGCAGTTGATTTTTGACCCCGATTAAATCCGCCTTCAAAAGATTAACGCCCTGATTTTACAATCAACCCTTCCCCAACTATTTAAATTTTCCCACATTGTCTTTGTTACAATAATGTATAATTTTATTTTGTGTGTGTGTGTGTGTGTGTGTGTGTGTGTGAAGGGATTTGACAGTTTCTATTTTCTGCTGGATCGTGCGACTTTTACAGGCTAATGTGTTTACATAGTATTTTTATAGCATTTATCACGTTATACTAGTAACACTGTGCAAATAAATAACAACTCGTTTGGCTCAACGGTATTTGAACACATTTGCAAACATTGCATCTAAATAGGGATTTTTAAAAAAATAAATAGGGATTTTTTAAAAAAATAAGCAGTCAGAGGGTTAATGATTCCGAAACTAAACTGATATAAAAAATTATAAGCTTCTCATCTGCTTTTCTGCTTTGGATTGTTGATCAACTATGTTCGAAAAGCGTCCAAAGGTAAATAACTAATAAGTTAATGCATAATTTCTATCGAATGTGTTAAAGGAAATAGTGCGATAGCAATTAGCTACGATTTCTTTTTAACTGCTTTGAAAAAGAAAGTTCAGTTGCATGGATAGAAAGAAACATCTTTTTCATGATTAGCGTATTTTTGTTTAAAAAAGGTTTCTATTTAATTAAATCATTAGAATAATTGATTATCAAAGATTCGTTAAGTAAAGAATTGTTTCGTTCTCAAATTGTGATAATTATTTAGCCATTTTCGACTGGTTTTGTTCCATTCTGAAAGCTATAGAGGACAGTCAAAAGTCAATTCTAAAATCGTCCAAGATAATTAGCGAATACTTTTAATTTCAAGTTAAAAAACTGAATGAAAATAAAAACTTTGTGAGTGAATAATACATTTTTTTTTTCTTTTTCTTCCCAAATGCTTGATTAATTTTATTTGTTTTTTAGAGCTCTTCTGAGGCTATTTGGAGACGGACGCCATACCCAAAGACGACATCTGACGCGGCAGCCCGTCCCGAAACTTCCACACCACACCAGCGGCAGAATGTTTAACCCTGACGGATATAACGGTCGGATAGTTTAGTTATATTAAAGGTCGTTTTGAAGCAACACGTGGGCTGTTTTGGGACGGACCCTCGTAATTTTGAACCGCGGTCAGATGACGAGGACGGCACTCGAGCTGACATCCACTCTCCAAACTTCCACACCGAACCAAAGGGAGGACGTTTGGCCTTCTACGTATGATTTAACATGCAACGGGCCGGCCGGATAATACAAAGGCTCTTTTGTGGGAACGAAACACCAAAATCTGGTCACCGCGGAAAAAGAGAGAAGATAGAAACGCTATAAGATATTGTACTTATATCATCCTGGGGACCCGCGGTGGTGGTGTTGTAGGCCAGAGGTTCCCAGCCTGTGGTACGCGAACTCAAAGTCGGTAATGGCGAACACAAGAAAACATATGGAATTAAAAATGTTACAGAATTTTGCTTCTCCAAGTTCGTGTGAAAAGTAAAGGTGAAAGTTGTGGAAATCCTACCTTCAAAATAAGCCTAAAGCCTGCCCTCGAAATAAGGAAAAAAGAAAGTAAAAGGAAGTGTAATTTTTAGATATCCTTATAAGCTAATGTGAAATTATTACAGTACTGGTTTCCTTTGCTTTGGCGTTGAACTAATACTATTGTAAAAACTGAATAAAATGTAAAATCAAAAATAAGTCCTGCAAATGTTATTTATTCGAGTCATCCGACTCATAAGCTAATCTAAGCTCTTAACATTATTGCTAAAAACTTCTTTGCATAGTTGGAGGGAGGGAAATGAGAGTAGGGGGGTACGCCAGAATAAAAAGACTAATAAATGGGTACACGAAGGAATAAAGTTTGGGAACCTCTGTTGTAGGTTCATCTTTGAGGTCGGAGAGTCGCAAGTTCGAGATTCAATTTCACCAAAAACTCGCCGTTTATGTTGTTTAGTTTGGTTTGGTTATATTAACGTCCTGTTTTAAAGCAACAAGAGGGCTATTTTGGGACGGACCTCGTTATTTTGAACCTCGGTCCGATGACGGGGACGACACCTGAGTTGGCACCCACCTCTCCAAACTTCCGTACCGCACCAGCGGGAGGGCTACGTATGATTTAGCGTGTAACGGGCTCCCTGCACAGTGGATCTTAGGTGGAATTGGGTTTCGAACCTGGGACCCTCCAGCCGCGAAGTCGATACCTTGCCACTGGGCCTTCTTTTTAACCCTTTAACTGCGAAAGACGACACCTGACTCGGCAGCCCCTCCCGAAACTTCCACACCACACCAGCGGCAGAATGTTTAACCCTGACGGATATAACGGTCGGATAGTTTAGTTATATTAAAGGTCGTTTTCAAGCAACACGTGGGCTGTTTTGGGACGGACCCTCGTAATTTTGAACCGCGATCAGATGACGAGGAAGGCACCTCAGGTGGCACCCCCTCTCCAAACTTCCACAACACACCAACGGGAGGACGCCATATATGTGGGCCTGGTACATATTAGCTGTCCTCGTGGGTCAAACATCTTCCCGCTATCCTGTCGTGGAAGTTTGGAGAGTGAGACTTCGGCCGAGTTCTTTTAGGTGTCACTAAATTTTTTGCCCTCCCCCCACACTCTTTTTTCACCTACTCGCCGCTACTGCAAGAACGGAAAGTTCATGTCTTGAAAGAAAATCCTTTACAAGATGGTATATCTGAATCTCGTTTCAGCTTCAGCTGAAGTTCTTTTTAAAGCTATATTCAGCAGTGATAAAATGTTAACAAGAGTAAGCAAACGCATCTTGAGCAACTTTTTCCCAATTTATTGTTAAACAAATAAAATATAAACAAATCCTTTTGAAATGAATCACGCGTCAGGTGAACAAAAGTTTATATTAGGGGCAAGCGGAAACCGTAATTTTCTGTTTGATGAAGTGTGCCAGCCGTTGACATCGCACTAGTTATCTCTTCAATCATTTTTCTAATTTCAAAGAGGATGGAGAAAATAGCGTTTTTATTAGCATTCACATTTCACGCTTTCGCACAATTATGTAGCAACTGTGTCGAGTTCCTTTGTGCACGCTAACAGAATACATTGTTGAATGCAATGAGTCTATGAAAATTAATGTTATATGAATTCATCATTTGTAATTTTTACGCGATGTGGAATAATCATAAGAAAAGAGAGCATTGCAATCGCGTTCGAAATTTGAAAATAAGAAGAGAGAGCAATTACATTCAGAGTTTAAAAATGAAAGATAACGTTGAGAGTCTACGAAAATTAATGTTATACGAATTCATCATTTGCAATTTTTATACGATGTAGAATAATCATGAGAAGAGAGAGCATTGCAATCGCGTTCGAAATCTGAAAATAAAAGAGAGAACAAAATTAATTTCGTATGAATTCACCATTCGTAATTTTTAAACTCTATGAAATAATCATAAGAAGAGAGAGGATTGCAATCACTTTCAGAGTTTAAAAATGAAAGATAACAATGAGAGTCTACGAAATTAATGTTATACGAATTCATCATTTGTAATTTTTATACGATGTGGAATAATCATAAGAAGAGAGAGCATTGCAATCGCGTTCGAAATTTGAAAATAAAAGAGAGAATTGAGACTACGAAATTAATTTCGTACGAATTCACCATTCGCTATGAAATAATCTTAAGAAGAGAGAACACTGCAATCACATTCAGAGTTTAAAAATGAAAGATAACAATGAGAGTCTACGAAAATAAATGTTGAATGAATAAATCAATTTAGCTGTTACGAGATATGAAATAATCATAAGAAGAGAGAACACTGCAATAGCGTTCAAAGTTTGAAAATGAAAGAGAGCAATGAGTCTACGAAAATTAATGTTATACGAATTCATCATTTGTAATTTTTATACGATGTGGAATAATCATAAAAAGTGAGAGCATTTCGATCACATTCAAAATTTGAAAATATTTCAAAGTTGAGCAAATAATATTTAAATGAGCAAACACGTATCTAATGCATTAAAAAAATATTCTACTTCTAAGAAATGCAATTAATAGATAGTTATTCAAAATAGGGTGAAAGGGAGGCGAAGCTTGTATATTTATCACAAGCTCGTGGATTATGTTGTTCGTATACCAGAGATTAGGTTCCTTTTATATTTCTTGGTACTTTTAAAGGTTCTTAGTACTTTTAAATGTTGAAAAAAATTTCTGCAAGAAGAATTTCTTCTTCCCAGAAAAAGAACAATATTCCCTTCCATGAGTAGAAGTATTTTCCATTTGAACATTACATTTCTAAAGGCATATTGTGAAGTTAATTTCCATGCTCACCAGAACTTAGTTGATTTTCATTTAGTTAAATCAACATAACTTATCATTTTAAAGCTTCAGGAGGATTATTGTGGGCCGGATTTCGCCATTTTGAACAGTGGTCAGATGACGAGGAGAATACACGAGTTGGCAACTCCCCCTCTCTTCTGCCGCATCGCATGAGTGGACAGAGATTTTTGAGTAAAAGGTTTAAGTAAAACGTTCGGACGCATAAGAGAAAAAATAAACTTTTGCTTGGTTTAGTTAGTTTAAAGTCCCATTTTTAAGCTACACTGGACTCTTTTGAGACGGACCTCGCCATTTTGAAATGTGGTTAAATGACGTAAATAATATCAGAGTCATCATGTCATTATCTAAACTTCACACCACGCCAGCAGAATGATACTTGCCCCCTATGGAATTAGAACGTTGACTGCCAAGGGAAATGGTATATTTCCATTATATTATTCTTTATTTGTTATTCATTTATTCATATACTACATATCATGGTTTACAGTAGCATGGAAAATTGTTAGTGAAGTTTTGACAGGATAACTCGTTCAACGAGTTATCTCGTATTTGGCAGTCAACATGTTAACGTCATATGGACAAATTTACTTACACTTGCGAATACGACCTGTCTTATGGGGAATAGGGTCTTCAATGTTCGACCACCTATTCAGAAACCGAGACTCTGGTACTAGGCCACCTTGTCCGAGCCAAACTTTTGTATTCGGTTTGTCTGGAATGTTTAAAAGAATATTCAGTTCGCATGAACTTCACTTACCTGGAACAAATGCTAAGGTCTTCTTTATTGAAAATCAATGAACCATTAATAGTTTATTAAACGACAATCTTCTCTCTTCGCTTGTCGCGTATATGAAAATCAACTCTTGGAAACAAATGTATCAAAATGTGTGCTTTAAAATATTGAAAAGATTAAAAACAAAGATCAGTTAGCGCTGGAAAAAAATTTTTTCGTGAAAAATAAAATCTCATTTAGTTTTATTGAAACTGCTAAATTCAATATAAATCTGCAATTGTACCTCGTGGTTCTGAACTTTTTTGAAATTGTTTGATAATAATCTTATTTTTTTAAAAATACTTAAATATTTATATTTAAATTAATTTTGGGCTATAGTTTTACAACCTTTAAGTGATTAATTATTGTAAAAGGGGCGAGGGGGATATATATGATATAAAATGTGAAGAAAAATCTTGAACCATTACATCTTGAAAAAACTATTTTATTAAGCAGCAGTTCATTTTAGCATCCTTCCTCTAATGAAGAAAACGCTCAGGGACAGAAGTTTAATCGAAGCAAACACACCTAGAACGCACCTAGAAAGAGGAAGTCCACTTATTGTAATTTGTTAATTCAGCGTTTTTAGAGGGGCTCGGGATAAAGTGCGATCCAATCGAGAGCTCCTAGTCAAAACAGTTTAAGAAAAGGGCTGCATTAAAATACGAAACAATTCGCAAGAAGATTTATCACATAGATTTATCTTATTTACTCCTGCCTTATCTGATAACCTTAATTTTCGAAGCTTTAAAAACGTTGAAGATATTTCCTGTTGCGTAATTTTGATTGCGATACAATCATGCTTATGTACTGCAATAAAAAATAAGAAAAAAAAGTTAAAGGAATGTTGTTTCTAATATTATAATGCGCTTTCATTATTTTGAAAATAACTTGTTGATTGTAATTAGAGAGAATGGTCCAGAAGTATGTGTGCTCGCTCTCTCTCTGTTCCCTCCTTTAAAAAATTTACTTTTATGTTTGATATTTGTAAATATTGTATTTAAAAAGAGGCTTTTTTATCAACAATTCATACAACTGTAAAATACAAATTTTTTGTTGGATTTTTCTATTTTATTAATCATCTAACTCTTCAAGGTAGTATTTGATCACACACAATTTACGGTGGAAGAATTATTTTGTCATTTTCTAGTGAAATTAATGCACATTTTATAATAACTTTACGTAACTTTTTAAAGTTATTGTTTGAAAGGATATGCATATATTATATGCATGATTACTAACCATTTTTCACAGTGCATTTCAATTTCGAGGCCTTTAATTTATGAAAAACTATGGCAATTATTATTTCTGTGCTTTAGGAAATTTTTTTCCAAGTCCATTCATGTAACTGAACATCTCATGAAAGTTAGAATTATTTTAACTCGAAATACACACCTTGTTTCTTCACTAACAGATACATCAGTACTACAGTGAATTATTACCAAGAAAATTTTCCTCAGAAATTACTTTGACATCAATCAAAATCCAGGATTAAAAATTAATTTTTGAAAACTATCTTTGTAGGTCAAAAAAATTACATGTGCATATTAAGCTGTAATTAGCCCCCTTTTTACAGATCTAACTGATTAATTAGTATTCGCAGTTTCCTTCTTATAATTGTGTAGCCACTGCAGCTGTATTATATTAAATGCAAAAGACATTTCCTTCATTTTGAATACAAAATCCTTAAAAACAATAATCAAGTAGCAGAAGCAGTCAAATTAAAATGATAATCTGCAGTCAGCTTAGATAGTTGAAGAGTGAAGAAACTTTTACTTCGCATATATCCCCGAAAAATATACAGAAAAATTTATATTAAATTAAAGATGCTAAAATTGGATTCAGAAACGTCTAATTATTCATTGTCAGATGATGACTCTTAAAAGTCAAATTACAATTATTCCCGACAGAAATGCAGGGAAAATTTTTGCCAATATATAAAAGCTGAGATTTTGGGATACTTCATTTGAATTAGTTTTAAATATAATTATCAATTATTCGATTAAGGATTTAAAGCACATTTCGTTAATGTTCGATTTTCTTTTACGGTTTCAAAGAAAGCAATTTTCATATCAGGATTTTGTGAATTTTTTCTCAGATTTCAGTAATTCTACAAATAAGAAA
>BGPR01001445.1:69853-86089 GCA_013235015.1 Araneus ventricosus
TTAAACAACGAAAAATACTTCACACTGAATGTTGTTTACCAAGAGGATTTCTGAATAAAGAAATATGTAAATAATATGTAATTGGAAAAAGTATTTCCTGTCATAGAACAGATGTTTATTTTATTTGTTTTCAATCAATGTTAAACATTTCTCTCGCATATATATCTATTTAAACACGTCATATTTGACAGGAAATCTCTCGAATGAAGAGGCAATTTGCACCCGCCATACCATGACGTGTGATTTTCTAGTATAGTAATAAAAGCTCAATAAATAGCAATAATTAATCATTGTGTGGCTTTTTTTCCTCAGTTTAAATTGACAATCTGCATAAATTGCCGCATTTTATAGATACTAGTTGATCCCTCGCAGAGCATCTGCGCTCGGTTATATGCAGATCACGATTTTCCTGACTCTTCTAGAGCTAACTGGCGAATCACCGCTCCAAGAAAATTTACCAAAAAAAAAGGCGCCATATGGTGTGCACGTAACAGAAAAGTAACCAATTTACAATGTTCACAATAGTAAGTTCCATGATGTTCACCTCAATTGTGAATTGACACTATTTTATCTTCGTTGACTTAAACTATTTTGCCGTTGATCTGAGCGTTCTCTGGATAGCCTAAGCCCATCTGCTTCATTTCTAACTGATCTCTTTTGAATAATTCCATCCAAAGTTTCATTTTATTGTAAGAAATATTGTGAATTCTTCATCTTTAACTCATTTTTTTTTTCGAGAAAAAGTTATTTTACACCAGAACGAATATGGGAACGGGCTATGACTATGAAGTTATGCCTAACATGACGGAGGCTACCATTTTTGCTTTGTAAACAAACCGATCGTTGCCATCGACAAAAGAGAAATTAACCTCTTTTCTGTGACACGCTTCCTTAGCTTTTTATATATATAGATATTCTTCTAAAAATTAATTGTTCCCATCCCCTTATTTCACATTTAGAGCCTTTCGCAATTGATCAACATACGAGAAGCGGCTAATTGACAAATTTCATAGCTGTCAATTAACGAGTGGTATAAGAACGAGAGTATAAAAGACAGGAAATACAGCATGAAATTATAAACAAACTTCGTTGAAAAAGGATGTTTGGCTCTTTTTTAGTAACTTTTGTTTGTTATAGACGTTTTGTGATGTTACTAATTTACCATGGTTGTTAAATCATTTAAAAGGTTTCATTCAAATGTCAAAGTTTCAAATAAATAAATTTCTTCTTCGCAGAGATTCTCGAACACATTTTTCAAACCATCTCTAAAAATTGGGTGAGCAATTTTTTTATATCCTGACTTCTATAATTTAAAATATTAGTGAGATCAATGTTTGATGATTTAAAAAAGTTTCCGTCAGAGTTATTGCATGAAAGCGTATTCAATTTTTCTGTCTTACTGCAACAAAAGAAATAACTTTGAAGAAGTTCCAAGTTAAAGGCTGCATGGAAAATAAAAAAAAAATTAGTAATAAATGATTGAGTTCTTTTCTACGAAAAAGCCTTAATAATTATTCATTCACACTGAATATGTCTTTATATTTTCCGTTTAATTGAAAACCAACTCAACGTTTGAAACGGAGAACACGATTAAAAAGTCTTTTCATGGACATCTCAAAAAGTCTCGCGCAAATTTTATTCCATAATTCAGTCCACCAGTTTAATTTGTAAAATGATTCTGCAATTGGTTGCTACATCAGTGTATATAAATTCTACCTTAAGCATACGATAAATTAATGTTTTCATGGTTTCATTGATCCTGACAGTTTAATTATTAGATACTGAATACTTAAATCGTCTGCGTGTTTATCGTTAATTACGTAATTTTTTATTAGTTTCGTCCTTTCTTTCATACCCTTGATTCGCTTAAAATGAAAGGTATCACAATTTCAATACCAAGGTTACCTTTTAAACAATGTCACCTGTCTCACTGCTGATTGATTCATCCAAATTCAACATCATTTTGAGAATAATTCATTTCATTCATTTTCTTCACTTTAATTGGAAATATCTTTTCCTGTTTTTGTAAACAATTATGCGCTAACTCGCAGATTTAAAACATACACTTATTTAGAGATATAATATCTCTTTCACAACAATTCATACCGTAATATAGAGGAAGAGTGGTGATAGATTACAGTTCTTTTCACAACTTGAAAAGAATTTTTTAGTAATAATGATTATTTCAGTAATTGTAACATTATAACTATTTTAAATTTAATACATCACGTTCCATGCCAAATTTTCTTTGCTTATGAAGCAAGAATAATTTATTTAATATTTCCTGTTACGAACAATAAATAAAAGTAATGCAAGTGCACTTATAACTGACGCATATCAACGCTACAATTTTTATTTTGTCTTGATATCTGAAATAAATTTCAAAGTTTTATTTGAATTTAGTTCAGATATTTATAGAAATAGCAGTAAGAATAGAAGCCGATTTTGTAAATTTCATACAAATTAGCTTCACTAGTTTTACAGATGAGTTAATTTTTGTTAGAATTCAATATCAAATTGATTCAGACCGACCATTCAAGCAAAGCATCTTTAAGTCTAAATCTATATGCATTTGCACATTTTCAACCAGTCATTTCATGCCTTATAAGCAAAAGATATAGAATTTGCTTTAGAATATTCAAGTTTT
Organism: Araneus ventricosus; assembly: GCA_013235015.1. Classification (NCBI taxonomy): domain Eukaryota; kingdom Metazoa; phylum Arthropoda; class Arachnida; order Araneae; family Araneidae; genus Araneus; species Araneus ventricosus. The sequence continues at coordinate 72,501 of BGPR01001445.1, forward strand.
AAATTTGTACACAAATATGATGAATAGCATAACATCAATATCGTGTGGATTTTAAATAGCAAAGTTTCACTCACGCTTTACTTTAATGGATCTTCGATCTGATGTCAATTTCGATACAGCTAGGAAAATTTATTGAATTATTACTTTTCTAGTTAACGATATCCCTAATTTTCAGCTAATTACTGGTACTGCATGCTTTTGGTTTAACTCGACTCCATCGGAAATATTGGCATTTGGTTAAAACGCAGCATTTCCTTTGCAAGTTTTCAATACTATACTCACGAAATATTGACGGATTTCATGATCACTCGATACACGTCAAATATGACGGAAAAATCAATTTGGGAATCCATTTTACGCTCTTTAAATTTAAACCGGTAATTTTGAAATCCATTAAAAGGACGTGGTTTCATAGTACAGCATAAGACAACGTGCAGTTAGATGGTAGATGACAGGCGCAGTTATATTTATCACGTGAATGTGATGTCACAGGAATGGATTCTGTTCGGTTCGAGGATTCAAGACTGACTGCTCGTGACCGCTAATAGCGCCGACTGACTTTTATTTTCTTACTTGAACAAACTGTAACTTTAAATATTTAGTGTTCTTATATCCAGTTATGTTAAATGTTTACTTACTTTTCTTTCTTCTCTTTGCTTTTTAATATATGTAGGATATGAAGGAGAAATACATATTTTTGATATCCTACAGATTCCGTTAATTTTGCTAGTACTTTTTTTTATTCGATACATTGTTTTAATTGCATTGCTTGTTCAAAGTACAGTTTTTTAAAACTTCAGTTAATTTCAATTATTTTAACCTCTTATAGAGTAAATCATAGAATTTTAAAACTATGAAAGGGCATTATTAATTACTTCTTATTTCTCTATATTTTTATAGCCTTTCATTTATTTACTTTTGTGTTTAAACTTCAGCCTCTTGGCGCCTCGAGTTTTAAGAAAAGTTTATACCTGTTAACATAAACTCAAAAACAGGAATACTTGTAATGAATTGCATTACTTACATAAGGAAATCTCTATTTACATAGAAATGCCTATACATACAAATTCATTTAAAAAGAGTTGTTTTAATTGCTGGATTATTTACTTTATGATTTTGCTTTATTATTTGCCCCTTTATTTGTTTTAGCAAACTTCTTTGAAGCTTCCCAAAATTATACAAAATGATATCTTTTCAAAATGGCTGAGCAAATTTATAAGAAGAAAAAAACAGAAATATTTTGTACAACTAACCATCTTTACTTCTTGAAATAGACTGCAGTTGATTTGATTTCCTAAAAAAAGTCTTAAAACTTGTTATCTCAGCTTTCAGTCTAGTTATTTCGCTCTCGCACTGTTTTGTTTTTAAAGTAAACAGTAGTAATGACAGCAAAAGAAAATATTTCAAAACACTTTTTCATCTTATTTTCAATTATTTACTCATTTTAGCATATTTGTTTTTAAAATAAGAGTCTTATGAAAGGTAATATATACATGTAATTTGATATTCCTCAATAAAGAAATCTGCACAATATACTACTCAGAAATTATTAGAAGTACAACAAAGCACACGCTTCGTGTCAAATAAACTAAAAAATCCACATTGATGATGACATTTATAGCATTTTAAAGTAAAATTCATTATATATTTAATATTAGATGAATGTGGAGACGATTTTAGGAAAACAAAGACAAAAGTTATTAAATTAATTTTTGCTTCTTTTCAGAAAAAACTGGAATATGGTGTACAACTTAATTTTATCTGGGAATTTCCTTTATTCTTTCGTTAGCAATGGAATTTTATCTCTTACAAATATCTATAAAACACCAGTTAAACAATATGTATTCAATGAAAGGAGCAATTTATATGCTTTATCCTTGAACAAATGATCTCAAATTCGGTAACATAGTAACTTTCCGAATCATCACTTTAACGTCAAGAATGTCGAAATCTGCTGCAAAATAGTAATTTCAATTCAGAATATTTTGTAAAAAGACTTTATAAATAGGACTGCTTTGTAGCGAATTTATTTCTTCCTCTTACTCCATTGAAGGGAAATGGATAATTATGGGAAAATAAACAATGTTATTATCAACAAGATTATGAACACACTGAAATGCCCTCACAAGGTAATAAAATAATATCATAACTGCTTAAAAAGATAATTATGAAAAGCATTAACGCAATCACTGAGCAATCTTTGGTAATTTTTCATTTTGTGCATGAGAATTTTTTAATGGATTTTAATATGAATATAGAGAAATTTGTGTTCTATTCCATGACATTTATAGTCATTACCTAAATTGGTAAAATCAAACATAGTTATTAAGGAAGGAAAACAATTATAAATCTTGTTCCAGGAACATACCTATTAATTTTTCAACGTTCTCAAGTAATCTATTAGAATAAAAATTATCTAAAAGTTTGAATTTCATATCATGCATCAGGAAAAATATTTTGTCGCCCACATCTTAATATTTTGTCATTTAAAAGTTTCTTCAGAATAAATGTCCTTTGACTCTAAACATCATTATTTATCGATTTGCGAAAGCAACTGGTATAAACTTAGAAGTCATACTTTAAACTAACAATTATTATGTTTCAGAACATGTTGACTGCATCTTTTGCATTCTACATATTATTTCACTTCTTTAATCCCTCTCTTTAAGGGTATTTCTTTCCTTAATTACTTCCTTTCATTAATTTTATATAATTGTTGGCTTAAACTTACCAGCTTTCGCTGATTAGTCCCATTATTTATCTAAGCTTTTAATTAATTAGAGATTAAGTTAGATGCAAATACTACTGGTGTCTTGTTATGCGTCTTGAATTTTTAATGTTGTAGTAACTTCGGAGTAGGAAAAGTAAGGAAATTCCTTTGATTCAAGAAAAAAAATAATAGCAGGTACATTCTACAAATATTTTTTTCCATAACAGATAAAAGGCACTTAAAAATTATATCTTTATTATGCATAGTTATCTTAATGATAATCGTAGCATTTGTTTCCTTCTAGTTGATTTTTAGCAAATCAGCACGCACATAATTTCTTTATTTGCAGACTGAAATATATCTAAAAAATATATTCTTTAGAATGCGAATATAGATTGCGTATAAAAAGCATTTCGTAATGAAAATCCAAACGCTTATTTAGATGTGACTTGGTAGTGAAGTGAAACAAACAATAGCTTTTCACACCAATATTTAATATATAAACATTAAATGTCAAAATATTTCCACAGATCATTATATTACGTTAGCCAAAATAGCAATATAATGATAGTTTTCCCTTTTTCTATTAAACTGCTGAAGAAAACTTGATACCTTTATACTGGGTGCGGTAAATCTATGCGAAAAAGAAAGGAGCAAAATCTGAAATACCATGGCTACCTTTCACACTATTCAAACATACACGAATGGATAATTATTCCCACGAATTATACGAATGAATATTTAATTATTTAATAGCATATTAAATCTTTTCTCATGCATGAAAATTGAAATATTTGGCAATTCTTAAATAATATCAATTTATAATGTTAAGATGTAAAAATATCGTATATGTTTCAGAAAATCATTTTCATTATTATTCATGAATATTTTAAAGATTAAAATGTTAAGAATCGTAATCCAGTTTAATTTACTCAAAGTTATTTTCAAAAGAACCGAGTCATTTTTGAAAATCGCAACAGCTAGTTTCTGCTTTTTCACAACTCTGCATAATAAAAGGAATTTAATATATTCTTGTCGGTGCGATTGCATTATGTTTGTTTATTATCTTGTGACAAAAGCTATTCAAGCATGCTCAATGCTTCTTTTCGGTGAAATAGAATGGTAATAGCCATATTGACACATATCTTTCAAGATCATGCAAAAATATTTGAACTAATTCCTTGGTTTTAATTTCATCGATAGCGAATTCTTATTAAAACACTTTAAGATTCGATCATATTTAATCATTTGTTTTGTTTCTTCAACAGTTTAAATTGTTTTAATTGTTTTTCAATATCCGCATGCGACTTTCTCCTCCTGACTTACTTTATTTCTTTTTCTAAATTAATACCCTTTTTTTCATGCTATATTATGATGTACATTGGGATAGGACATTTTGCTTTTCTTTTATCGTAGTCGGAAGACGATAAAAATATCTATGATATGCTATAATATTCTCTTCAAGTTTCCACCTTATGCAACGTGTGGATGTTTGAGCATTCATACATTTGGCATACATCTTCTCCAAATAGACGATGCATTTTTGTCCAAATCATGATGTAACAATAATATGACAAGCTGGTTGGTTGTTTGGGGTTTAATGGCGCAAGAGCCATTTTTGTCTAAACTGCGCCAATAATACGACAAGCGTAACTGCGCATGGCACTTAACTTCTAACTATACCTTGTCTTGTGCTGTGAAGTAAAGACACGTCCTTTTTTCCTCCTGTAAGATGCGCAATGGATTTCAAAATTAAACTAGCGTGGCGCATTTTGCATGTATGACTTGAACATGAATTGACTCTACTGAAGATCGAACTTAGAATCTGTAGATCACAAAGCTAATGAAACTCTACCACTAGATTCCTAAACCTCTGTTTGCCATAAATTCCATTGAAAACCGAAACAGTTTGTTTTATCAGGTGTTAAAATGTAGTGATATTTGTATAATTCTTCTTAAAAGAAAAAGAAGATTCTGTAATATATTCGCAATAAGTTTCGCAACAGCTTTATCGCAAAGAGATTATTCGCTTTAAATGCGAGATAGACCTATTTATTGGATGCTATCGCTACAAATCGGTTTCTTAATTCCAAGGAAATTGTTTCTGGAATACAAGCTCTTAACGCACCCCTAATCTCTCTCGCAAAAACCAATTTGCTTTCCTCGAAAGCTTTAAAAAACATCAGAAATCCATTGCTTTTAAAACTAACTGGAGAAATGGTCCATGACGGGTCGAAATCGATTGCAACAAATTCGCCAGTTCCAACGCTAGAAAAAAATACGACTGTCTAGGAAAAAAGAGTTATCGAAAAACTTATTATCGTGCAAATAAAGTCCATATTATTAAAATCACTCGGAAAACAAGACAGAATTCGTCGAATGAGTAAATAAGTACGAGAAGACCGTGACTGAAAAGTCAGGATCGGAGATATCATTGTGTGATTGACAGCTGTGGTCTTGGCGTAAAATCGGGAATCAGTGTCGGGAGGAACCCTTCGACGCCCGAAGCTCTTTGGAAAGTAAACAACAGGTGGCTAGCGACTGTGTCGATTGCTGCTGCTGTTGCATGGCGTAGCATCTTCATAGAGAAGTCTCCGTTACAAGAACATGTGTCATCTGGTTGAAGAAGTGTATTTCTATATGTCTTCCCAGAACAATCCACTTATTTCGATTTTTAAGCTGTTGTTTAAGGAAAGGAAAGGAAATGAAGGTGTACGTTTAGGTGAGTTGATTGCGACCACAACCATGAGTATAAAAAGAATGCTCAGAAGACATATGTTTAGTTTAGTAATTGAACGTCCCGTTTTGAAGCAACACGAGGGCCGTTTCTCAGAAGACATAAATATTGATAAATGATTCTGAGCACTTTGATTTAACTATGGTACTACGATAAATCTTAGTGCCTCGATTTAACTATGGTACTTTGATACTTGTGAAGTACCTCGATTTAAGTATGGTACTTCTATAAGTGTGAAGTTCTTCGACTTAATTCTTTTTTTCAAGCTCTAATGTTTTAGCGTTTATACCTGGAATTGTATCCTGATGGGATATTTCTATCAAGCACATTTATTCAATTATACGTCCAACTTAAAGGAAAAAAAAGAACAGTTATTTTGTTACTTGAGTGCCTTGAAACCTTGTTAAACAAAACCAGTACTTTTAGTTTAATCAAAACAGAGAGACGGAAAATTCGGATAATAATGAAGAATGCCCAAATATGTGAAAACTGTGTTATCAGAATGTAAAGTTAGAGTAGCTGACCCGCAATTTTTGTACCGCGTTATGTGGAAAGTTGTGTTATAAGTGCATACATTTCAGAAAACGAGCCTAAGACTGAGTTTCAGGCTTCTGTTTAGTTCAAACATGTGAAGCTCGATGTTCGTGGGTCGCATTTGGCCCACAACGAATATTTTTGGGATTTCGAAAACTCAACACTATGCAACATCTTTTTTAATAAAAATTTCATAACTTAATTTTTAAAATTTCTAACTATGCATAATCATTTATAACGAAGTATTAAAGATGCCAAGTCTTAGGAGGAAAGCATTAAATTTGTTAAAGTTGTCTTTGCCCTTTATTATGGTGTGTTTCCGAAACAAACCTAGGTTTCAAGATTTTTTTTGTGGCCCATATAAACTTTCACCTTGTTTATTTGACCCATACTAGCATATGAGTTTGATATGTTTGGTTTAAATTATGTGTCTGCTAGTTGTTTTTGCACAAGAAGCTGCGTGTCTTCCCTTTAACTTTCGATTCCGCCAAACTGTATACTGCCGCTATTTTCTAATTTTTTTCATTATAAAATTTTAACACTTTAATGAAGCATTGTAAGTAAATTAAAAAAACTCATCACTAATTATTTTTAAGCACACATAAATTGAGATTTTTCTTGAGACTAATAAAATTCTATGCAAAAAATATCAAGTAATTTTAAGGCTATTTTATGTTCACATGTGCTTGTTGATATGTGTGGGGTGAAGGGAAGCAATGAAACATTATAATACATCAATCAGATTTCAAACATTATTTTTGATGTCTCAAAATCTTAATAGTCATTGTTGTTTATATTATCCAAATTTTGACTTTTTTATCAAAATTTATTTGCAACCCTTTAAAAGAGATTTAGACACTCTTTAACATTATTATTTCTTTATCAGTAAACAAAATTAAATGTACAAAATACCGATTCCATGCTGTACAACTAATAAGCCGTAAAATTTGACTTGAAATTTTATTGTTTCAAATTTTTAGTGTAAATTAAAAATTTATTTTAGATTAATTTGACTAAGAAAATAAGGGGGGAGAAAGTTTGTTGTTGAAAAGAAATACAAATTATCAGATTGTTAAAAAAAAATCTGATAGATGGGTATTTATTTGTTGATATCGCATATATTAAAGCAATGTTTTAAGAAATATATAGGAAGTTATCATCTAACGAGAATGGAAAGTTACTTAAAAAGTACTTTTATTTAATGATTTAGCTAATTTTAAAAATTAAAAATTTATCTGGGATGTTTATGTATTGTAGAAAACGTAAAATTAATCGTAAAATTCCTTTTCGAAGTCGAAAGGGATACGAAAAACTAGGCAGTTAAACCACGAGCTGTTCAATATAGATTTGAGAAAGTTTTTTATTTCAAACATCAATGAAGAATATGAGATTTGGTGTTTAAGAATACGAGAGATTCCAAGGTATAAGAAAGATAAAATTACATTAAGATCGTTTTACTTGTGTGAATGACTTTTTTTTAATCTCATGAATTCGAAACTGAAATTGCTTCCTTAACCTGATGAAAGAAAATGTCAGGCTTCCCAGACATGAGCAAATTCAAATTTTTCAAACACAAAATATCAGTTTTTGTATTTAAACAAAGATAGTGAATGACTGATTTAATGCTCTGTTACTTTCTTTTGTTTGTTATTATTATTTGATTTGTATCAAAATGTATTTGAACAATTTAAAAATTCATACGCTATAAAAAGGTAATTTACTTTTAATAAAAAGTACGCACATTATAAAAATTAATTATCTACTCTGAAACGGTTATTTCAGCCTACTTCTTTCATTATTTATCAGATCAATTCCATACGCCAGCAACTTGAACAACGTTCTCTCTGTATTTTCTTTCTTTTCCTCTTGCATCACTTTCTCACCATTTTAAAGATGGGCTCGATACAAGTGGAAATTCGTCACGCAACGCCGCATTTTTAACTTGACAAACCACAAATTAACCGACAGCCAATAAATTAACCAACAGTGTATAAAAGTACGTGGTAATTGAGACAAGTTTGCGGTAACTTCCGTCGTATTCGTGCACTCAGATAGTCGTGATTTTTCCCACGTCAAGCGATTAAGAAGTTCTAGAAATTTTACGAAGTTTCAAACTAAGCGTTTTCTCTTAATTAAAAAATAAAATAAATAAATAACAGAAGCAGATAACATATTAAAATTGCGACACAAAATAAAAAGGCGATATACGTTGAATTAAGGTATTTCAAATAAGCTCGGCAGTAAGAAACAATGCTATTTGCATATTTTAAAATGTTTAAAAATTCCACGTGGAAGTTGTGATAGGTTTCGATTTTAAATTTATAACTTTATCCATTCGAAATAATAGAATAGTCTTTATAGTGAACCGTTCAAATGTTAATATTGTAATTAAGCATCATAGAAAAAACGCCTTACTTGAATCTCGTTGCAGAATTCGTGATAAATGATACCTATATGCAAATTTTTTAACAATTTAATTCTTTTAACGGAACTTATTCAACCCTCCTATAGCATTCTTAATTCGCTTCGTGTTATATCAAAACCGTGTTGTAGGAAATCTCTCGCAATTTTTGCAGCATGTCATAAGAATACCATACTGCTCGAGATTTGACATTTCTTATGTAAAACCACTTTCAAATAACGGTACAAAATGCCTTTTATTCACTCACTTCTACTTCTGTTTGTAAACATCAGTCATTTAAGCTGACGAATCAGAAAATATAGAAAAGAAGAACGTGAGCTTTTTCAAAACTTGCTGGAAACTTCAAAACTCATTCAAATGTGAAAGGTAAGGAAAGAAATACTATTCAGTGACAAACTTGTTATTATTATAAATACTATTGATGCGTGACTGGTAATTCATAAATATGCTTTCTGTCAACCATCTTTAAAATGTGCAATCTATCAACCTCTGAAAAGTACGAACGAGAACACAGAGCGAGTTTGACAGTTTTTGGTTATTGAACTGAATACAACCACAATTCGCATTTCCTAAAATTCATTTCCGTAGTGTATTAATCTGTTAGAATAATTCGATTTCAAAAATTCTACATTTATATTCAGTTCAGTAGTACTAAGTTTTGGAGACAATGAAAACCACGCTAGAAAGATTTAAATGCATATTTTGAATATGAATTCTCAATATTAGTTCCTGAAGGTAATTGCTTCTATAAGTGTGTTAAAATAGTTACAATGAAATATTTCACAAATTTTTAATGGAATCAATTCACGCTCACATGATACACATCAAATGCGTCATGCCATTTTAATTTCGGAATCCACTGCGCATCTTGCAGAAGTATAAAAGACTTGATCAAACGGCACAACGTAAGATAAGGGTAGTTAAATGTTAAATTACATGAGCAATTATGCTTGTCATGTGATTATGGCGTCACGTGATTTGACTCCACTTTCGTTGATGCAAAGATCATTATTTCCAATTTTGCATTTGATTAATCTCGATCAGTTTGGATACAAGATAATTTATAAACCAAAATCATGTTTACATTTCTTCGGTACCAACGTTGGATAAGTCTAGATGTTAAATGACATGAGCAGTTCTGTTTATCATGTGTTTATGGCGTCACGTGATTAGACTCCACTTTCGTTGAAACAAAGATCATTATTTCCAATTTTGCATTCGATTCATCTCGATCAGTTATGAATACGAGGTATATAATTGACCAAAATCATGTGTTTGCATTTCTTCGGTAACAACGTAACATGAGGTTAGATGTTAAATGACATGCGCACTTATGTTGTCATGTGATTTGACTCCACTTTCGTTGACGCAAGGATGATTATTTCCAATTTTGCATTCGATTCATTTCGATCAGTTTGAATACTGGATGCATAATTAATCAAACTCATGTTTGCATTTCTTCGGTGATAATGTAAAATAAGGCTACATGTTATATGACATGCTCACTTATATTTGTCATGTGATTTGACTCCACTTTCGCCGACGCAAAGATCATTATTTCCACTTTTGCATTCAATTCATCGCGATCAACTTGAATGCGCGGTATATAATTAACGAAAATCATGTTTGCATTTCTTCGGATTTCCTATAATTTTCAAAAATATCTCGGTTTTCTTTCTCAAGAGAGCAATTAAGCTATTTTTAAAACAAAACAAAAAAAACTACGAATTCCCAAATAATACACAAACAGAAGAAAAGGGGAAAGAGTCTTTCTACCTCTTTCTGTATATCTCATCGACCCTCATCAGTGTACAGCGAGCTGAGAAGAAAAATTTTTACGTTCACTCTTCCATTGTTTAAGAGCGGGGAAAGAAAATAATTCACGAGAAAATGTAGTAATGTTCTTAGCTTGTCTTTTTGCAAACAGACAGATATTCGTATGGCGTCGTAAATAAATCGCTAAGGCTTAAGAAGGTGGAGGAGGGACAAGTCTCTCTCGGGCCAATTTAATGGTGACGGGGGAGTGAATAGGAATGGGTGAAAGAAAACAGAAACTAGTTCTGCCTCTAATGCCCAACAAAGCTTTCTTTATTTTTGGAATAGTTCCTGCTGCATTCAGGCGCGATCTTTGATCAAAGTGTATCACCAGAACAATGGAATTTTAAGCTCAGCTAAGATACTTTCATATTTTCGACTGGCTCGGGCAATTAAAAAGGGCAGCGACTCATATTCGTATCAAATCAGAAAAAGAAAGAAATGTATGCATTTAATTTCATTTAATAAGTCTGAATCTTGTTATTTAATCCCGGTAATTGAATAACTTTAATCATTATCAAAAAATAAACAATGTTGGCCTACCGGATCCTTTATTGACTTGTTATCAGGATACTGATCAAGTATTGTTCTGATAGTAGGCAGTGTCGTAGCATAAAGGAAGCTACTTATGTTTGTCTTGGGCGCCACTATTTTGGAGGTACGCCAAATCATCATTTTAACTCTCTTGACGTCTAACGGCTTTTTCCATGTTCAGTTCAAAAACAGATAATTCATGTTTATGTGCATAATTTCTTAAACTATCATGGATAAAATTTTCTTAAGATTTCAGAGACTTGATTAAACGCAATAAAGATAAAAATTATTCATTTTAAAAGCGAATTTTTAATATTTCAAAGTTATTATATCAAAATAACTGGACGCTAAGAGTGTCGAGCAAAAAAGTTTTAAGTCACTTGTAACAGATTTAATTTAACATCAGCACATTATATAACTAACGCAATACTCACAAAATCAACCGAATATTAAATAGATTTTCTACAATTGAAGAAATATTAGAAGTTAATTACGGATAATCTGTCAGTTATGTGAAACTCCATACAAAATGGAAGTGGCATATTTCTTTTTAAACCTCATTTTTGATATGTAATATTCTAAAAAAGTTATCGCTTAAATTAGAAACCGGTAGAAAATTAAATAAGCACTACATTTTTTGTAATTTTTTAGTACATTTTTTTTTTGAGTAGCAGAATAGAAGAGATGCCATAACTTAACTAGAACGCTAATAAACCGTAAAATATATTTTCTTTCAAATTAATAATATTGGATCGATTGTATTTCCATGATATTAAAAAGAAATCAAAACTGCCTAGAAAAAATAAGAAAATGCTTGGAAGATAAATCATTGTTCATAAAATGGGGGAAATATTTTAATGTATGTGAGCATAGTGATTAATAAATTTAAAAAAATCCCTTAAACATAATGCAGGGATGTAGAAAATTTTATTTTTTAATTATGATACCTTTCAAAGTAAAAGAAAGTAGTTTCATATTCTATTTTCAATTGTTATATAATTTAAATGGATTGGCTTCTGTTACTGACTGTTTGAGCTGTTACTACTTCTTTTCAATTACACCATTATAGCAATGCATTTTCTCTCTATCCATTAAACTGTTAATACCGAAAATATTTACTAAAGGAAACTCATAAGTGTCAGGTAAAATAAAAACCTAATAATTTAAGATAAACAAATCTGACGAAAATCATCTTTCTGCAAATGAAGTCAAAGAACTTCTCTCGTAAAAGCATGTACAGAAACTTTCCAGTGACTTTTTTGAAATTCATTTTTCAAAACACATTATGAAATGAATCACTCAATCTTCCTAAATAATGGCAAAAAAAAAGTTTCAGTCTTTAAGAAAAAAAAGAGAGCGGGTAATTGTTTCATGTTACGTTCTGCACACACACACACACGCTTCATATTCTATTTTTAATTATCATGTAATTTAAATGGATTTGCTTCTGTTACGGGCTGTTTGAGCTGTTACTAGTTATTTCCAATTACACCATTGTAGCGCAGAAGTTTCTCTTTATCCATTAAATTAAACAATACAGAAAATATTTATTAAAGGAAACACATACGTGGCAGGTAAAATAAAAACTCAATAACTTAAGATAAACAAATCTGATGAAAATCATCTTTCTGCAAATGAAGTCAAAGAACTTCTCTCGTAAAAGCATGTCACAGAAACTTTCCAGTGACTTTTTGAAATCCATTTCTCAATACACATTAGGAAATGAATCCTTCAATCTTCCTAAATGATGACAAAAAAAGTCTCAGTCCTTAAGAAAAAAAGGAGAGCGGGTAATTGTTTCATGTTACGTTCTGCACCGTCCGACGTCACGTTGCTGCTGCCTTCTCCGAAGCTAATGCGCAAGATATCGGTCGTCGGATGGTAATACGAGGAAAAGAGGATCGCGAATATTCCCTTCTTCCAGCGTGTCACGCGAAGGAAAATATGACTGGACAAATTGTTGCAACTCGGAACAGCCTTTGTTTTCCTCGTATTCCGTGAAACCGGGAGAGGGTTCCTCGTCGTGGACGGTCCGAGAACCGTTAGCGATGACGCCAGCAAAACAGTTTCTTGGATATAGATAGAAACAGAGATTTGTAAGTGTTATAATATGTGTTTCGTTAATATATCCCTGAATTTAACTAATTCATTGATTCTTCATTCATTCATTCATTGCCATTTCGCATTCGCGACCCAATATCCGGAAAAAAGTATAAATCCCAACTAAATGATTAATTGGAAGTAGTTAGTGTAATGAATAACCATCTCAAAAAAATACAAATTTAGAGCTATAGTCCGGAATATTAGTGATATTTTTGCGAAAAATTACAGAAAAATTTGAGGTGTTACTGTTGGGTTAGGGAGTCTTCACACAACGTGCTAGCTAAAATTTAGGCATTGATTTTTGGATAAGTTAGTCTTATAAGAAAAACTAAATAAGATTAACTAAAATCTCTATATGACAAATCCCAATGATATGCATGTATATGATTGCATATTAAGAAGCCCCTTATGCAATAGATTAGAATCCATTCAGTCTTACAAAGCAACTTGCACACGTTCACAAAACACGTACAAAAAGGAATCCCCCAAAGTAGACGTTGATTCAAATTGCTTCCAAATTAAATTTTCCAATTCGGTCTCATTGCTTCAACTGATAAATCTCACAGAACATTTATTAAAGCTTCATTGAGATTTAATACACTCATTAAAAATTGTCCAACTTTTTCGTGTTTGACAACTGATTTTCAAATATTTATTATATTTTATTAAATGTTTTAAAAAATAATATTAACAGCTATTCTTGCTTACGGATGTTGGATAACGTTGTATTACGA
>BGPR01001445.1:86099-96762 GCA_013235015.1 Araneus ventricosus
CTATCGTTTTAAATGAAGAGTTTCATTGCTCATAATATCGATTTTTAGGCTTTAAAACTACATTCTGTCCAGATATTTCAATTATACTTTTATATACATTAGAATCAAGCTCAGGACTATCCTACTGGACGTGTTGTTACATGACATTCTTTTCCTCCTTTCCAGTGGCGTAGCCAGGGGGTTATGGGGCTCCCCCCCCCACATACACAAGCAGAGCTAAGCCGGAATTCTTAACTTTATTTAAAATCACTACAACTGTTTGTTCTTAATTTCCCTTTTCTAAAAAAATAACGAAAACATGACAACATTGCTTTCTACCTTGACAGGCTCGAAAATTTTCCTACTTTTCTGGTCATTCCACTTGTACGTGTAGCGTTGACGCGGTCGAAGACACTTTTTTGCTAGTTATTTCATTGTATTTTTTATTAAATTATCGAAAGTATTGTATTGTTCTTTGTGATTCTTATTGTCAGGCGAATGAAGTCTGTTAAATTAAAGTGTTTTGGTTTACATAAACCATGAGGTTTGACATTCATCACGATGATACAAAATTTTTATGACCTCAGCCCCCCTCCTCCCGACCCAAATCCTGGATTCGCCACTGCATATTGCCAACTTGACTTGTCACGAGCTATTATTATCACTTGCACATTTTGTACATTTATTGATCATCATTAAATTACCTGTGCCTGCAGCTTCTCTGATCGAATGTTTTTCTGATTGCAGATCGCTAACGATGAGCAGGTGAGGAGCAGTTGCTATCATCGGATGCGAATCATCGGATGCAAGAGGATATGTACGGGGACATGACTGGGGTGATGATGACAAATTTGGTCTCATCGTCCCCCGGTCAACAGATACACCAAGACATCGACGGCAAGAAGAAGCGTGAGTGAAAACCCTTTATTCTTAGCCAATCATTACAAATTCTTCTGAAACAGTGTCATATTTAATGTGCTGAAATTTCATTAATAATTGCGTAACAATAACACGGCGATTTCATACTTTAATTAGTAAATAAGATTTAATAAAACATTTTGGAGTAAAAAATCTGCTGATTTACCCAACGCTACACGATATATATTTATTTTATTTTTTGAGCAATATAGTTGTGAAGTCGATATAGATAAGCAGGAAAATAATTTGAATAAACTTAATTTTGAACTTAATATTTAATTAAAACTAATTAATTAAAAACACGATCGACTAATTGAAAATTCTCTGCTAAAAACCTTTCTTCTTGAAATCAAAAAGATAGGAAGTCAATAATATTATTAATCAGTTATTAAACTATTCAAAATTGATTACAAGAGTCAAAAATGGTTGCGATTGAATCGCTGCGCACTGTAAATTCAAACATTCAATTATTGCACAAACACATTACGCAACCTTTCATCGTAAAGAAAGTTTCGTCCTGTTTCCTGTAATTACGACGTTGAAATTGATTGTTACCTTATATCTTATTACTGATGTTACAGCATTTTGAGTTTTTATTTATCTGGTATCCTTTGTTGACTTTAACGCACTATTTCAATTTCGGAAGACTGAGAATAATTATCTGAAAGAAAATATTTTTTCCTGTTTAACTAAGTCTGGTTTAGGTAAACAAGAAGAATCATAACAAAAATGAACATTGCAAATATAAATCTGCAAAAAAAATTAACAGTTGTCGTATTAACTTTCCCTTTAACTAAAAAATCGATATTTATTTCTTGCGTATTATTTTCTGGATATTTTTTCTTTGTTTACTGGATTTATTAGTAACATTTTCAAGACATAAATCAGATATGTTATTTTATTTAATAATAGGCAATAAATAAGTAAGCGCCAGCTTTTATAATAAAGATGTTTGGCTTGCTCATGCCATATATTTTTATCATAGAAGTTGATGATTTGGTTGTTCATTTTAAAATATTATCCACCATCATCCCATGAAGTAATAAGAATAATTAGAGATATACTTTATGCAATTTTGAAAGGTATATAAAATCTACCAGGTAAAAATAATAATAATGATAATAATCATTGATTTAAAAAATTAATCAGTTTTTTAAAAAGCTCCCAGCATTTTGATATCATTGACTCGTGGTTTCTGCAATCAGCGATTCATTTAAACACATCAACACCAATACGTCGTCTCTTTCAAGTTAGCCTTTCCACCTTCCCAAAGAGCGCTGAAAACGCGACACCTCGCCAACCTTCCCGCCAATTCATTGCAGAAAAATTTCCCTCTGGGAACACAAACATTTACAGTTGTTAACTAGAGTGTTGGGATGCATAGAATGTTGCAACTCACGCCAGTACCGGAGGCCGTGGAGGCACGTGTCACTTTGAAAGAGTTCCGTCCACCCATGCGTATAAGTGGCCGATCTTCACAATCGACGCCAGTCATTCCACATTTTCCGCGCCACTGGAAAAGTGGTTTCTCTTCATCGGTTCTTCGGCTCGGGCACGAGTTCCCAATGGAGTACTCGGGCGGAGAACGACATCAGTGCAGAGCTTCTCGCAATTTTCCCTCTCATTTTGGCTGGAAAAGAATTTGGAGATTCCATTTACGTATGGAAGAATTTTTCACATCTCTCATACAGATACGTAGAGGAATAAAAAATTCCTGTCAGTCCAGCTGGTGCAGGACTTCTTGCAGTTCTTCCGCTCTTTTTAGCTGGGGAAGAATTTGGAGGTTCCATTTATGTATGGAAGAATTTTCCATATGTCTCAAGTATACATATACGTAGAAGAATTTTAAAAAAATCCAATCGGGGCAAGCCCGAAGACAAAGGTAGATTCTCCGTTGTCTAAGTTAAGTGTAAGCATTCAAAACGTAACACACGACGGAACTTTTATGGTATAGAGTCTCGAAGCCCAAACCTACAACAAGGCTACAGTACCTTTGGAAAATTAAGAAAAACAAAATTTAAATGTATATTGGAATTTCTTATCTGAAGAGGCAATTATTCACCTAATTTGAATAATCTTTCCATCTTAAATAGTTAGAGAATTATAGGGAAATAAGAAAATTCCAACCCTCTTCCCACCATTTCCTCATCCCCTCCCCTTTGAGCTGTATGTCCCATCTATGAAATCGCCCGAGACTTTCACCCTCCCTATAAAAGTTGGAGCGTTAAAGTTAAGAAACTTTCTGGTGACATTTCCTTATTGTCATTTGTCGAAATTAGGAATTTTGGAGTCGAGTTAATATTGACAGCTCACCCTTCCATCAAACTTTTGAATGCAAAAATGATTCACCAATCATCTTGATTTGAAAAACTTTATTAAATATTTTCAAATAAATTTATTCAAATAAGTTTCTATTATTAATCATTAATTAATGCTACATTGTCTTGTTTGTTTTTTGTGTTTTTTTTTCTATATGTTTCTTTCCATTGGATTCGCGAAAACGAATTTAACTGTCCCTGATACCCTTTCTTTCGTTTATTGTCGAGGTCCATAGGTAAAGTAAATAGATATCAGCGGCAGTGAATTCAATGGATATCAATACCTTCAGCTCAGCTTTCATAAAATCAGCTTTCGAATTTCTCCGAGCAAAAGAGTAAAGTGACATGATAACATGGAGGGAAGAGAAAAGGAGGGGATGGAAAAGGAATTATAGTTATTTGTTTATCATTAATTAATGCTTCATTGGCCTGTTTTATTTTCCTATTTATATGTAGATAGGGCTCGGAAAAAAAAATGTTCGCGCACAGAAAGCGTATTTGTTTTATTTTGTACAAACTATTGCATCCGATCCTTGTAATTCAATGAAACCTATTGAAACCGAATCACGAGTAAGGCAATTCGCCGTCTAACAATAAGATAACAGGAATGAATTCTAGGAAAATCAGCTTCCGAATTTCGCCGAGCAAAAAAAGTAGGGAACGATGGAGGGGGGTGAGAGAAGGAGAGTAGCATGATGATACGGAGAGAAGAGAAAAGGAGGGGGTGGAAAGGGAATTGTAGACAGAAGAGAATGCAAAAAAAGAAAGAGGAAATTGTGGAGGAGTAATCCAACAGGTAGCCGAAAGCCGGTTTCACCACCTGTCGTTTGTCCCTCTTACTTACTCAGTGTCTCCAAAGGTGTGTTGTTATTAGGCTCCCATACTTCAACTGAGAGGCGCCGGGTTTTCATTTCAATGGTGAGTGGAGACGAGAACACGGAGCCGCCCCCAACCTGACTACCACCTTACCCCTTGCTGAAATTCCTATAATCAACCGGGCAAATTGCATGCTCAGGAAACCCATCCCTGCGGAAGATATTGGAGCTAATAGAACTGCTTAAAGGTTTATTTAAATCCACTCCGCCATCGTGTTGGGGAAATTATCCGACATCCAGCAAAAGCAAAAGAAAATGTTTGTGAGGTCAGGAAAGAAAGGGAGGAACAGAAATAAAAGTGTGAACGGTTTTCTGCGTATTGTGTGGATGCGAAGAGAGCGTTGTTAGTAATTGAAAATGTTCATTACCATTGTTAGAAATATGAAATGCGTCTTTTCTCACCAGATTTCGTTACGACAGCGCTTCGTGAACTTTTTCCACTCGCGACTCCATTTTGGGTTGAAAAATGTTCCCTGGCTTCATTTTCCCTCGAAATTAGGAAATGGATAAGATGAAACATTAATAATGATTAATACGATACATCCAATTTAAAATAGCTGTACTACATATTTTACTGAAATATTTTTAGTCAAACCGATTTTTTAAAACTATTTTTGTGTGTAAACATTGAAAAGAATCTGAAAGTAATAGTCACTCTTGGAAGGTAATCACGCCCCCAGTATTTTGCGATACGGCCCCACTGGATATATTACTCAAATCCAGATCTTATGGTTCTGCATCAGGAAAATAGAGTATACCAATTAATACCTGTTTTGAAATATTTTTTTAAAATAAGCAGGTAAAATATTATTAAGGCTATAAATGATTAATTCTTTTAAAAATCTTTTTAACTGATATGAACGTTCTAATTTGAATATTTCAAATCAAGAAATGTTGATTGAACTTTTTAGTTTTGACCGAATGAATAGTTTAAAATTAAAGGCTGCATTTTAAGGGCTATATGATCTCAATGGAATCAATCCACCTGACGTCAAAATCAAAAGACAAAAGTAAATGCTCCTGTCCAATACAATCAGCAAATAAAGATCCGCAAAGGATTTCAAAATTACACGATGCATCGTGAGCATGATTTGACTCCATTGCAATACGTATGCATAATGCATTGTTTACATGTCATCACTATTATGAGGGTTCTAAAAGCTAATTTCAATAAATAAATATGAAAACTAAGCGGGAAAAAAGATAAGCATGTAAATGCAAAGAATGCTATGAGTTTATATTGCATAGTTTATTGTCTAATTTGTTTTAAAAATTTGCTGAACAAAAAAACTCCGATTACTTGCTTACTATATTTTAAAACACTTTTTTAAGTGAAAGGTATCCGGCTAATGATGCTAATTTTAAGAATGTATGAGAACTGGAACGGGAGGGAAAACAAGAGTTACTGCTCGGAAGCAAACAAAGAAAACTAAACTGGATATTTCTTTGTGAGCTTTTATATATATCGCAATGTGTGTTTTTTAAAATAGTTGTTTTGGAAATTCCGATTTTGCATTAGAATAAAGATGAGATTAATGGACAGAAAAAGAAATTAAAATTCCTGAGAGCTTTTTTCCCATATTTTTGTTTAGAATAAGTGGATGTCATTCCTTTTTAAATTTCAAATCTTACTCATTTATTTTTAGTTAGTTTGTAACAGCATGCTTTTATTTAATATATATCTAATAAACTCAGATTAATGTTGTCGCTCGAACTGTGATGTCTCCTGTGGATTATTGCGAAAGCTTTCAATTCATTTCGGAAAAAGTATTTCCAAAATCATTTATTACATATCTTTTGAGAAATTGAAAGCGATATTTAATTTTTTTTAATTTAAAATTCGTACCTAACTAAACTAAGTAAACTAAAAATTTACGCTTTAAAACTCATTGATAAGACCCTTTAGAAACTCCTTTTTTTTTCAAAAGTCTTTAGTAACAGTCGTGTATTAGCATGCGGTATTAGAAACTGGAATTTCATTTCCAGTTTCTTAAATATATAATTAATGGAATCTAAATATACTATTTTTTAAAATACTTAATTTAATCATATTATACTTGCCCAATCTTTCTTGCCGATGGCTTACTGACTCACAAGTCAATAGCTCTGGCAAACTTTGTATTACAGTATTTAGATTGTATTAAAAGGTTTTATAAAGTACCCCATTTTATTTATAATTGCTTTTAAATTTAAATTTTAAATTCTTTTGTACGCGAGTTACTGAATCTAATTATCTTTAAGGTGGTCCTCAATTAATTGTTTTATTATTTCAGTTTACCATAATATTTGTTATTTGAAATCTGCTCATATAGAGATTAAACGAAGACAAATAAAAAAATATCTGGTTTTGGAAGTTGTGGAAAGGAAGAGGGGGCCGGAACTTGCATTGCCTATTGGCCCCTACAAGGTTTAATCTGGCCCTGGATGTCCAATTTGGTTCTCACTGACTGTCTTGAATTTTCCCACCTATTCGTGCGTAGTCCATGGTGTCTACGAAGGTCCCACAACAAGAATCGCATTGGATGTCAAATTTGGTTATCACTGACTGTAGTGAATTTTCCCACTCATTTGTGCGCAGTTCATGATGTCTGCGAGGGTCCCACAACAAGAATCGCATTACGGCGCTTCGATGGGGAATCGGGAGGATACCTGATGACGCAACTGTCTACCTTCCCATATCAGTGCAGGTAGAGGTGTCGGAGCAGTGTCCTATCGGCCGATTGTCCCGCACCGGATGCAACAGCCCCCCCCCCCCCTCTATTGTGCATTGTTCCTACAAGCTCAGAGTCTGACTCCCCCGTCCTCGGCCACTTCGACTTACTTGTTGCTCTCCGATGAGAGGAGATGACAATTACCTGTACTAATGGATCAAGGAAACTTCCCTCCGTCTTGACCTGTTCTAACTGTACAGCTTGGCGAGGGCACAATCGGCTGACTTTGACACTTGCACGAGAACAATGTTAAAGGGCAGAAGGGGTCTCTGCTGTGCATAACAAAAACATATTTTGGAGGGAGATTTTTTTGAAGTGTAGAATCTTCGAGGAATCCTGTGTCTTCTTTCTGTTGTCAACATCCCTTTTTCTCAATTACAGTAGAATTTTAATTATACAAATCTCCAATTATCTGAATAGATTTGGGGAGGGGAGAAAAAGCAATAAATGTCAAATTTGGGGAAAATGCCCAAATTGTGGGTTTCTTTTTTAAATAAATTTTACAATGTTTACAGTTTTCTGTACCTTATGTTTCTTAAACTTAATTTCATGAATTAAAGTTAAGTTTTTTCTATATATATGACGTATTTTTTTATTAATTTCTCAGCTTTATTCAATCACCCAAATTTCTGCATATCCTAATTAGGTCGATCCACATTTAATTCGGATAACTAAAGTTCTACGGCAATAAAAAGTCTACCATGATAAATAAGGTATCAGTGGATAGAATTTTTATCGACTTACGACATATTGTACTCAGTTTACGATAAAACACCTTGTTGTTTTTTTTTTAAATCTAAGT
Source organism: Araneus ventricosus (assembly GCA_013235015.1). Taxonomy (NCBI): domain Eukaryota; kingdom Metazoa; phylum Arthropoda; class Arachnida; order Araneae; family Araneidae; genus Araneus; species Araneus ventricosus. Next base: position 93,703 of record BGPR01001445.1, read on the forward strand.
TAAAGGAGAAATTAAAATATCATGGACATCGTGATATCATGTATGCCCAATTTGTGGACGCCATGCACTTCACTGGGTATTTAATTTCAACAACCCAACAAAGAAACAAATCACTTTTTGAGGAGGGGGGTGAATGTGCGAAAGTTCAGCATGGGTTTACTGGCGTGTATTTGTAATGAAAAGGAAATTACATTCAACCCTTCTATAACATAGTTTATTCGTTTCCTGTTGTATCGAAACCTCGATAAGTAGTAAAAACGAGTTTAATACAAATAAAACAGACCAATGAAAAATTCGCGCTACCTACGTAAAGAATGCTAAAATTCGGTATGGCGTATTATGTGAAAATCAGGGTGTCAAAATATCGTGCTGCCTAAAAATTCCTTTATATCTTTTAGCATGAATTATAAATGCAGACAATAAAAAAAATTCATATAATAATATATACACACACAATAAAAATTATTTAATCATTTTTTATACTTAGATCCCTGAAATGAAAAAGAATGATATATAGTACTCGATAATGACATTTCTGTAACACATCTATATTAAAGCGGCAAAGAGAAAAACTACTACTCTTCTTCCAAAAACTTTATTCTGCATCCATCATTACAGAAAATAGCATCACACCACCACAAGAATTTAAAAAGGGAACAACCATGATGAATCAACACCAGCTATTTAATGCAATAATTAACTTGAAAAAATAGAAGTTGAAATAATTTAACTCCGATTTTATGAGAAAAGGAAATAATAGAGGCCATAAATTTATAGAAAGCTAAAGCATATTTCATTTCGCCAATTGGCTATCGTGCTAAAAATATGCGATTCCAAAAATCATTACAATTGAATGCTGTCAATATTTGACAATCTGAAGAAAAGAAGCAATCAGCAATTGCTCGGTTGCTGTCATTCACTCAATCAATTTTTTTTAACAATAGCTCAAATCTGAAGCTCAAGTTAAACGCTGGTAAAGTAGGAAAGCGGAAAATTTTTAACTAGATATCTTAAGCTTTTATAAAAGGTTTCGGTTTAAATTACATACAACCGCAAAAGACTCTTGAGAAAACCTCAGTCTGCTATTTAGGACCACGGATCTTTCTAATTCCAGGTCATTTATAAAGTCGGGGGAGTCAAACTATTATTTAGAACCATAAAATTTTTGTGTCTCTGCAATGGAATGATAGTTGAGAGAGCCCCTCTTCCCCCCACCGCTCATTACGCAAATTCCGAAAGTCTATAGTTAAGTACATCGCGTGGCTCCCATTAGACCATATTGTTCCAAAAGGTAGGTGGGAGCAAGCTTGGGTGCACTGGTAGGCGCTGGCAGCACCTGTTGCCGTTACCGGTCACGCAATCCACCTGTTGTTGCCCTTCCCCTGACCAATACCCTCCTCACGCAACTGTCTTGATAAGGGTTACCTATTCTCACGCGTCACATTGCGCCAACTTGGCGATTATATTGCAGAGGAAGGGTTTGTAGCATTTCCGGTAAAGTTGTATGTTCTGTGATGTTCTCGTAGAATCTTGTCATATATTGTATAAAATTATGGCAAGTATTAAAATTTTTAAATTGTATTAAATGTAATTGTAAAAATTGTATTAAAATTTTGAAAAAATAGTATTAAATCTTAATCTTTCACATTCACTTAGATGCCTGCCTAAGATTCTATTATGAAACCGTGGAAAACATGAGAAATGATAATTATCGAAATATTAAAGGAAAAGTAAAAAGGAGGAACCATACAGAAAATTTTTAAAAAAACGAATATATAAATTACAATTCTATATTTTAATACAATTTATACTCATTTGTTTTGTCTTTCATTTGAAATTTGTAATTTCTAATCGTCATTTGTTTTATTTTCCCAGTGAATACATGTCTGGGGCAGAAAAACATTAATACTTATACTTACAATTGTCGTAAAATAATAAATTGGAATAAATGTTTAATTTCTATTCAAATTCTGTATTCCATCAAATAAAATTAAAAATATCTTTTTGACATTTTCAAACTTTTAAAATTATGAGAAAAAAAATGCACATCGTCATAATATTCCTAATAGTTGAAACGTGTTGAAATATCTATGTAATAGGATTCTTTTAGGACTTGTGATTTGGTACCTTATTTACGGTGAGTCTAAAAAAAAAAACCTTTTCTTTTGTTTTACACAAACTGAAATTATTTTCAAACCTCTTTGGCCTTGGTTTAAAAATTGCTACACTGTTGAGTTTGATGGGAAATAAAAGACAAATTTAAGCCTCAGAGCCGGTATAGCACCAATTGTAGTCTGGTGTAATTTCGAATTAGTTGACTAGTTTTAGACAAAATTATTAGCATTTAATCTCAGTCAATGAATTCGAGTGGGCCCATCCTTCTGAATCTTTATAAGACATCTGGAGAAAATCAAAATGAAAAAAAGAAAACAAAACTTTTTAAATTTTGTCCTTTTCAAGCAATAAATTCATACAGAATAAAATTGAGATAATGAAGTAAAACAAGGGGGAAAAAATAAATAATTATTCCGAATCGTATCAATCCTTTCTGAAACATAAATATTTATAACGCAAGCAGAACTGGATCTTGACTCTTCATCAGATCAACATTAAAAGTGCATCCTTTGTTAAATAACAATAGCCAATTGATATGACAATGACACTGCCAAGCATTGTTCTCGGTAATGTTCCTCGGAACGTCTTGGCGAAAGGTGCGAAATATTTCTTGCCACGGCAACCCTATCGGCGAGACTCAGTCGGTAGCGGGTCAAAGTTCACGTCTGTCCATCATTACCACACCCCTGGCGGTCACGTGGCCACCTTCTCACCCCCCATTTCCTCCACCGACGGATACTACTTACTACGGCTCCGTTACGATGGCCCGGGGCCCTTTCCCAGCGCATGAATGGGGCCCGGGATGAAGCGACTAGACTACACGGACGATAACGACAAAATTAAAGAAAAGAAAAGAAGGCTTCTCAATTAAAGTAGTAGGTTTTCTCTCTTTCTCTCAAGCCGGTCACCAAGGTCTTGTCGTCGAGATTTCTAAGTAGTTTGGAT
>BGPR01001445.1:98323-197401 GCA_013235015.1 Araneus ventricosus
AAATATAATTTAAATAATAAATAAATATAATAAAAATATAATTTAAATAATATATATTCAATAAATAATTTGCTGACCAACTTAAAGGCCGAACAGATTTGTATCAAAATATGTTAATTGTATAACTTCATGCTTCTCAGACTAACGTGGCACCTCTGTACTAACATGAATAGACTAACAGAATGGTTAAGAATGAAGTTATCATACAATTTTATTTAACTTTGCTTGTTTCATGTTTGTAAAAGTGGAACTTTGTAATGGATTTTCCACTTATATCCTGATGCGATAGAGTTTTGAAATAGTGTACACTCGTGAGTTCTCTATGACAATAGAATGTTTTAATCTTTTCAGAATTGAATTAACAGTTAATCGATTAATTTAACTAAATTTTGATTCCGTACGAGTGGCGCCAACTACTAGTGAATTTCAGAAAAGATGATTTCACGACTCCATAATTTTTATAATAATGGATTAAAGGCTAAAAATTGGAAAAAGATTAAAATTTTTAAAAAAATCCGCCTTTTACTACACTAATTAAGCACTCTTTTTAAAACTGTTTTCATTTGTATTCAAAATCCAGAACAAAAACCTTATCGTGGATCGCTTCAGAAATTTCGCCCTGAATTTTCTGTATAAACTTCATGAAATGTTAAAAATTCTCTAGAAGAAAAAGTCAACGGACGGAGATATCGCTGTTTTTTGCTAAAACTTAGAGCGTTAGGTTTTCAGGCGGTAACCTCAACAAACACAGACCAAAGATTGCCATCAAACAGAAAAAAAACAAGAAGGGGTTGGGGGTGGAGTGGTAGCAACCTAGACGGCGATAATGACACCTACCGTTTGCTTCAATTTCTTCCTCTTTTCAAACAGGAAGAGTTTTCCAACAATTTGAAGAGTATTTTGCAAAGAAAATGATATAATGTGAGATCCCGCAGCTACTTTCGACACACGCTTCAGAGTATATCAAAGCACTCATCAGGAAGGGGCCTCGCTCTTTTTTTTTCCCTGCCTTCCACCGTTCCTGAATTCATCGCATTGTTAAAAACATTTGAAAAACCGAGGAAGATAATATACAAAGAGTAGGCGTTGCCTTTTTTATGGTCGCGTGGCTTCATTTCCAGTACAAAAGAAGAATCTCGCAGAATTCTTTGGAATGAAAAATGCATTTAATTCTTTTGTGTTTTTTTTATTATTTTAGATTCGCAAAGAATCTTCTCTTTTTATTCTTCTCCCTTTTTACTTGTTGTTGATAAAAATCATCTTGGCACATACTCGAGAGAAAAAAATAAAGTGAAATAAACTGTGGTTAGAGTTTGCTTCTGAGCTAGCAATGACTTTGGATATGTTTATCAAGTTTGTTTTTGCTTAAGAAAACCGTTCTGTATCATGCGTTATTACTGTGCATGGTTATCGGTGATGTTGCCATCACCGCAATATTGGTTGCATTTTTATGCATGTAAGAATTTACTGTACAAATTTCAGTGAGTTTCGATATAATTGGTTATAGTTTTATTTTCGTATTATGCATTATTACTGTGCATGGTTATCGGTGATGTTGCCATCACCACACTATTGGTTGCATTTTTATGTATGTAAGAATTTGCTGTTCAAATGTCAGTGAGTTTGGATATAATTGGTTACAGTTTTATTTCCAATCAAATCTTAAATTGTCATTTCTTGGCTGTGTTTGAAAAATAATTTTTGAACACCCTTAAAATTTAATGGAATAGGGAACTGCATAATGGCTTTGCCTTGCTTAAAAAAATAGTAACAAATATTCATTTGCTCTGTAAGGAATGATAGTAACACTGAATGTTATTGTTTTAAAAAATGAAAATGAAAATTGTATAAATAGTAATAAAATGTGTAGTCTCTATTGAATCACAAAATAAAACCACCTAAACATTACCAAATGAAACATAAAAAACAAAAAATTTCGAATTGAAAATTCCATGTCAGATAAGATTTTTTTTTTCTATTCAAAATAACATTTTATTTAGTTTTTAATGCTTATTGATAAAATTACATTAATACAGCCCACTAGAATTTTCAAAATAAGTTGGAGTTCGTGAAAATTAAAACCAATTTTAATTTTTAAAATCAACACCTTATTTGTCATCACTTTTCATTTTAGCAGCACTGAATGCTCCAAGAAATTATTCATTTCTAAATAAAATCAAAACCACCGAGCCCGCAATGTACTTAAATTTCATAAACAATCAATCATCGTTCAGTCATGCAGTTCTATAATAAGGTCTTTCAGGACATAAAAGACCAAAATTCTAATTAATATATTTATTCTCAAGCTTTAAACAACTAAAAGGTGATGAAGTGTTCAGTGCAATGCTATTTCTAAATCTTACTGAAAATGTTTTCGAAAATACAAGTCATGCGCAGTAAGTATTTCGACTCTTTCTTCGATGACACGATGCAAAACCTAAATAATCACCTCAACGGGAAAAGATTGCTGAAATTACACTCGGTTTCTGCGTTATTTTCTTTAACGTAGTCTGGAAAACGTAACGTTTAACGTAGTACATATAAATAATTTTAAAATATTTCCGAAAAGCTAGCTACAAATAAGTCCTCATGTCCCATGCGTCTAATTGGACTTAAGAAAAAAAATCCAGATTTTGATTCCGTCTTCTTTAGTTGATGTAATGGAATAAATTCATGTGACACCAGTTTCACTAAAAACGTAACTGCGCGTGTCATCTTATATCCAATAGCACGTTGCCTTAGGGATTTTCTTCCAGAAAAATGATCAATAGATTCCGAAATTAAATCTGGACTGCGCTCCTGACGTGTGTCACATGAGCCTTAATTTACTTATTTAAATATTAAAGGCGAGTTGTACGGGTAATACGGGATATTGTACGGGGTTGTAATTTTTTGTACGAATTTTGAAACGGTTTGACCCCTGACAACGCGCGAGAAGAGGGTTCCACCATTATGCTGCCTTGCTTTCTTTGTTTTGTACTGTTCTCTACATTAATTTGGTTGCTATTGCGTTTGCTCGCCACTATTACGATGTATTTTTTAAGATTTGTGTACTCTTTTTTAATACTATTTGCCCTTATTTTCTCTTTAAACTTTAAAATTTTTGTTTCTACAATTTTTCGAATTTATATTTTAGGTTTATTTCTTTTGTTGACCTTAATGAGATGAATCATAGGGACTTAAATCTCACCAAACAAATGTGATAGCTGTAGTATACATTAAACAAACATATGCAAATATTCCCAGGAAAATGTAAATACCAATGAGTAAATATAAACGCATTAAAGAACATATACCGGGGCTATCCGAGCGCCTACAGCTCATGGGACCTCACCAATGCGGAAATAAACTTTGTTAAAAGAGGGCATTTTATTGTCCATGGCAGCCGCTTGCTATAACTTCGCTGCTGGGAACAGAAGCGAGCACTCGTCAGAAATCCATTTAGGAGAAGTGTGGAAAACATTTTTATGATTAAATCAAAGGTTACGGATACAAAGTACAAAAGCTGTGTATCTATTTCTTCTCGGTGAAAATGGTACCGGTATATTATGAGAAACAGAAAGAGTTGAAGCTTCATTGGATTGTTTATTTTTCTTTTCTCCAGAGGGATGCAAAAAGGGGTCGACGGAATGTTGCGCAGCCTTTTATAACGAAAAAAAATATTAACTAATTTATTTTTTCTTTCCTTCTGCTTAATTCATACTAGAATATAAGCACGAATGTTTCTTTCAAATAATAACTTTTTTTACTTCTAGTAATTTATTTAAAAAATTCATAATAGTATAGGAAACGACAGGCGATATTTTACGGTTGTTTTCCTTTTCTTCTAGTCTTGAAAATCATGATTAGATTAGTTTTCACGGAAATGCCTTTTCATGTCAAACTCTATCTAGACAATTTAATTCGCCAATTCTACTCAATTAAACCTCTGGAGGGGAAAAAAATCTACTTTCGAACCAGTGGTTCTACTTTCACTTTATAATTTCTAATTGAAAATAAAATCTCTGACACATGAGCTGAGTTCGACAAAAAATAATTTTCATCCTAAATAAAATTTTAAAAAAATTATGTCAAATAATTTACGTAAAGTTCATGGATATCAGCAATTAATTCATTTTTATTCTCTAATGGAATCAATTCACAGGACATCACAGTTACATGACAAACATAACAGTCTCATGCAGAGATTAGGCTGTCCTCCCGTAAGCAGTGGCGTAGCGACGGGAGGGGGCAAGGGGGTGTGGATGGCAGGGGCGAATCCAAGATTTGGGTCTGGTTGGGTTGAGGTCGTAAAAATTTTGTATTGTCGTGACGATCTCAAACCTCATGGCTTATGTAAACCAAAACACTTTAGCTTTACAGACATTACTCACCTGACAATAAGAATCATAAAAATAAAAAAAACCACTTCAATACTTTCGATAATTTAATAAAAAACAAAATGAGATAACTAGGCAAAAAATGTCTTCGACCGCGTCAACGCTACAAGTGGAATGACTAGAAAAGTAGGAAAATTTTCGAGCCTGCCAAGTCAGGACGCAAGGTTGTCACGTTTCAATCATTTTTTTTAAAAAAAGGGAAATTAAGAACAAACAGTTGTAGTGATTTTAAATAAAAAATCAAGATTTCTGGCTTAGCTCTGGGGGGGGGCTGCAGCTTGATAGCCCCTCCCCCTTGGATTCGCCACTGATGGATGCCCCAGACACCAGGGGGCGCCACGGAGACAAAATGTTAGTGCGTTGGTGTTACTTTTTGAAACCAAGTATGACCATGAGGGGTAAAGAATAATATCGGTCCTGGGCATCGTTTACACTTTCTAAGCTACTAACGACGATTCGGGGGAGGAGGAAAATAATCCAATTATACCCCTGGCGCCAATTATCTTCCGCATGCCATCAGTGGCGGTTTTTCGCACAGGCGTTAGAGGCGCTCGCCTCGTGTCTCGAGAATCTAGGTGGCCTCAAACCTATTCGACGTACATCGTAGTGCTAAGCCGACGGTGAATTTGCGACATTGGGTAGGCCGAGGGGGTCCTCAAAGCAATTTTACGTCTGTGACCTCATATTGACAAAATCCGCCACTGCATGCCTGTAAGTACAAATTCTAAACTTAAATTGACGCTGAGAGTTTCCGCGTATCACCTGAGCATAAAATGACTCAATCGTCATTAAAAAATCAGAAGAAAATCATCCTCATCAGGAATAAATTTGAAGGAGAAAAGAAAGATCGGAATGGGAGAAAGAGATTACTGTATTTCTGTGCGCAGCCACAATGGCTTGTAAAGGCGCCGAAGGCATGAGCAAGAAAAGCGAGTGGTGGACAGAGGCAAAGCTTCCGAAACAAACAGAGGAAGCCCGCTGTCGTAATGAATGAATGAAAGCCGCTTCCGGCGAAGCCATTAATATGCCGCTCCCAGGAACTCCTTTGCACGCTAGATACCTGTGTCTTTCTTTCACTGGGCCACCTCAATGACTTCTGCGGAACAAGGTTGTGAGCTTGACACGCTCTTTCGCGAGGATGGCCCCGGGGCAGTCTTCATTACCAGCTCACACACAACAGAACTGGGGATTTTTATTTGATTAAAAAATGAAATGGAACTTATATAACCTGCTTGTTGTTCACGGTGAGCTCTCAAAGTTTAAAGTTTGCTGGGTTTGTAACTATGGCCGTCAACTTGTAACTAGATTTCAAATAAATAGGTCGTGACAGTAGAAGACAAATGATGTTTCGTTTCTGAAAACACCAAGCAAGGCATTTGTAAAAGTTTTTCTATGCGGGTTTGCCGCTGTTTTTAAATGATTTTAGCCTACTATTCCATAATAATTACTTTTAAAAATACTGAGAATTAATTTTCAAAAGTTTTGTAATTAAAGTTAACAAACTTTTTGACGTTGACTTGCGTCTCCCCATAGTGGTCTAGTGGTATGTCGGGAAAGGAAAAAATTATGACGCTTTTCGCGCTTAAGTTAAACGCTTATAGCGCAGCAACAAAATAACATGGATAGTTGGTTTTAGTTTCATTTAACAGAGAAAGATGGACATTGAAGATTGCAAAAAGAATTTTAGAATTTGGAATTACTGTTTAGTCACAGTCGAGCAGCGAAGTTGGTGAAAATCACAAAACATTTTGATGTCGTCACAGCGACAGATGCGCGCGCACGCAGACAATCAGTTAAACGAAAATATGTTATGCGATATATTTTATTTTAATTAGGCGATAGTCAATTAAGTTGAAGTCACAATGAAATGATAAATGTAATTGAGAATGTCATTTAACATCTAACGGTACGTTGTCATAAGATGCGCTGGTACGTCATAACCTTTTCCCTTCTACAAGAAGCTCATCACATTCTAAACTTAACCCCTTAAGAAGTATGCCTAGAAATTTTCCGGGCATCGAATTACCACAATTTTAAACTTAAAAACAAGCAAAGTCATTCACAGACATTAAAATTCGATACAAAAATTTCGTGGGATACATAAACATTTAAACTGTCCTTTAGGTTCTCAAATGAATTAAAATGACACCGCATTTCTAAAATAGAAGGTGTCATTTAATTACATAGTTGAGAAAACAAATCACTTAAGAGGTTGAACTGGCGTGGCGACATTTGACGTGTATCACTTAAGCACGAATTGTCTGCAATGGTAATATTAATATTTGTTACAAATTTCTCTGCTAATATCGAAACATTTAACAGAACAGAACGTTGATTATCAAAAAGAGTACCAACTGTAATTTAACATTGATGGTGGTGCAGAGTGTGGCAGCAGTTTTATGATGATATAACAAGGAGCCACAATTTTGAGAAGACTAATTAATTTTATTAAAAACATTTAAAACTGATAAATGAACTCAATTGGAGTTCATAAAGAAAACATATCATAATAAAACATGCATAATCATCATGCTAATTCATCATACGACATCACTCCAATTCTGCTATATATGCTAATGAAGAACTAAACATTCCCATCTTTGGAATGACGTCATAACGAATCAAGAGGTTCAAATCCTCTTCTTCACCAAAAGCAGATCAATCGAACATTATGCAAATGTGAAGAATAGAAATTGAAGTTTCGTCCAACAAACATAATTAATTTTTAGATGATATAGAAACTTTTTCTATGTATTTCAGATTTGATATCGTTTTATATCTAAGATATTTTGACAAGAAATAAGAGCTTCAAATTAAGTAGGATTCTTAACTGCAGTTGCAAAAAATTCATTATTATTATTAAACTTTTGTTATATCTTCAATATTTGTGTATGGTTCTTCAAATCTCCGATTAAGAATGAAAGGAATGTGATACCTTATTTATATATATAAAAATATTTAAATCCGTTAGGCTATGGAACGATTATAAATGATTTATCAATTTTCCTAAGTTAAAAAAATATACCGTGATAACTTTTTCCTTAGTTAATTATTATGAAGGGAAATAATGAACAAACTGGAATAGTCGAGGTTTTGAAAGCTTTATAAATTTTTTAACAAGAATAGTAGAATGGTTTAAAGAAGTTTTATCTTTCTTTTTGTTTAAATTTAAAGGGAACAGAAGCCATTTCTTTATAAGTATTATCTATTTGCCTTATTAGAAAAAAAGATTATTTAAAAATTTCTTTAGTAAAAAAAGAACTAACTATATCAATATTAAAAGTTCCATGAATGATGAATTTGTATGAATTTAAATGCAACATTAAGCTTTTCCCATTTTTTTATCCAAATAATATAAATGTAGTAAAATATTACGTAGTTGTACAAATTTAACACTGGGGTTATAAGAAATTGGACAAAGTAATATTGCATGAAATGAAACAAATGAAAATAAATTTGTAATCCATATTTAAGATTTTCGATTTTAAATATCGATTCCTGTCATTGATCTTAAAATTATTTATGCATTTCTTTTATTTCACCCATAAAATTTTTACCCCTAGTTCCTCCCTTCGCATTCCAACCATTGTTCTCTTTATTCAAATACTTTCCTCTCAACAAAAATTTTAACGAAATCACACATTCATATTTTTTACCTTTCTCAAATGAAATCACGTTTTCCCTTTATTTCCGAAATTTTCTTAATCTGTTGCAGATTTTCCAAACGAGTTTTAAATTGACCTGATCCTCTTGGACCTTACTTCCTCTTGGACATTTTTCAGCTTTTCAGAACTTAATATTTTCGGACTAAATCTTAATTTTTTTGGCGATATTGAAACTTGCAAATATTTTCTGCAATAATATTCTGTTCTGTGTTGAGTTATTTATTGCTATAAAAATTACATCATATCAAAATACGGATAATAAATCACTTTGTCTAACATTTTGTTCTAAGAAAATAATCGATTGGCATAGATTGTTTATATGAAATATAAACAATTGTATATATTGTAAACAATTGTAATTGTGAACAATATATTTGTATTTATGAAAATTTAAATTTGATGTATAATAATGGCGGGGTGCGAATAGAAGTGACGAAGATGACAAGAGATGGCAGCACTGTGTTTTAAAAACTCCTTAAGTAGGATGAAAAGGAACCTACTTTTTCTTACCTCTGAAGATTTAAGACAAGGAAAAATCTATTCACGAACTTAAACAATAGAAAAAGGTCTAAAATAATTGCCGTCGTAAGGACGGAGTTTTTAAATTTAAAATTTTTTAACGCATTCTTTTTAGATTGTGCGTAACAGGAGCATAACAGCACAAATTATACTTCTGCTAGAAATATACACTTAATACAAATTATACTTGTAAGAAATTGCGAATCCCAACACTTTGCGATTGACAAAGAATTATCAAAATCTTTCTTCAAAAAACTCAGAAAATTAAGCATTCTGAAACCGCAATATCACTTTATCTATGTGCTAAAGAATAAAACTCAAGGCGGGCGCCGGGGTATCGGGCTAAGACAGACAATCTGTACCTAGGTATGTGCCGAAAAATGGATCATCACTATTAATACCAAAGAAGTAATACAGTAAAACCCCGGAAATCCGAAATTCCGGATAATCCAAACATCTTTTTTTTAATTTTCTGAAAACTTTTTACTGAAAAATGAAAGAAGAATAAGAATTACGAATCAGAAACAAAGCTAATGTTTATTCCTAACTTAAAAGAAGTATTCGAATTGGTTTTTAAGAATGAATACAGCACCTTAATTAGCAGAAACAAACTCGGATATCTTATTTTTACCCTCAACTTGTTTGCCACTGTACCGTGCGAAACGCCGAGTGCTCTTTCCGTACGCCTTCACAGAGCACCCAGGGTCAATACTCTACTGCATTCGGTATATCAAAAGTATTTTACCGAATTTCCCGGATAATCCGAATTCCCCGTAATCCGAACAGAAGTCAACCCCAATTAGTTCGGATTCCCGGGGTTCTACTGTACTAAATCCTGTCTTAAGTCAAATTGCTTTTTACGAATTACTCATGTTTAATTACTGCTAAACAAGCTTAATAATTAAGAGTTGCTTATGGCCAGTAAAAATATCTACCTAATAAGAAAGGAGCAGAAAAAAAGCAACCTGTTCCTCTAATTAAAGCCTGACCATTTTACAAATCAGCAACCTTCCTAAACAGGATTTTGCAACGCCAGTTTCCGGTAATGTAGTAGATAACTTCTATTACACACATAACTTAAGGTTTCCTCACTGATTGTCGCTTCATGAATATTTTTTGAACTGATATACATGTTTATGTAGCATTACAAAATCGGTGGCTATCCAGTTACAAGCCCTAATCGTATTTTTACTTTTAACGTATTTAAAATTATGATTAAATAATTTTTTTGGTTCAAAACTTAAAATAAATAATTTTAGTAAATTTTTTGGCGCCTTTGGGTCAATAGAGTCCCTAGTCTGCAGCCCCATTAGCCCATTCGATAAGGCGGGTCTGACGAGTTTTCCTAACGATATGGTACACTTTTAATTATGCTGAAATAAGAAACGCCACACTATCAGTATAAAAGTAAATTCGTTTGATTGGAGATCATAGACTGAATTTTTTATAATATGAATGTTTCATTTTTAATTTCATACATATAGTTTGAAATATATTTATTTTTTGTGCAAACAACGTTTCAAAAAAGTTAAATAATATAGCAATTTTCAAAATTTGAATCACATCAATGAAAAAATGCGAATTATAACAAAAATATCAATATTTATCAATTTTAACATTTCCTTGTGAACTATAAGAATTTAAATGAAATTCTTATGAAAAAAATTCAAAATACCTTTTACTTACTACTGAAATTGAATTATCGTACTAAATCTGTTTTAAATCAAGAATATTCAGTGTTTTACAATTAAAGTTTTATTTTAGTCTTATTCACGAAAAATTAAAAAATAATAATAACTTAAAATTAATTTGTTGTTTAATAATATAGAAACACAGATTATTAAGCGATTTAAAATAATAGTATGAAAACTATTCTGTCATTTATCCTGAGAAAATAGTTCCAAATAAAAATGGAAGAAAATTGTTCTTTTTATATACATTCTCTACATAAAAATGAAATATTGAGTTGAATATTCGCATGGTTTACAACATAAAGGAAGTTGAATATGGTAAATATTTTGTGAGGCATTAAAAGTTATCGTATTAATAAACGTTTTGCATGAAATATGAACAACTTTAACCACTTAACTGCTTCGTTTTCTTTAGTATCTAATTAGTTGACAATTTTGTTTCGCGAATGGGCTGTCTTTTTGCTTCATCTAAGAATCCATAGAACCCTTGTGATGTTTTGGGATTCGATGTGATTTTTGTATTGAATTATAATGTTCATGAATGACTTAATTTGTAGCTTATAAGTTAAAAAATTCTGTGATTCGATGCATGGGCGAATCATTTAATTGAGTAATGAAACAAAGGTGATGCATGAAGCATATCTAATAGCGCTGAACCTTTTAATGTTTGGGTCCATACTTGTCAATTTTTATCGCCCCTTCTAAAGAATTCCCTTTCCAATGAATTTTAAAACATTAAATAATTAATATCGATATACTTTTAGTCTTTTTAATATTCGTCTTGTATTACCCATTTTTGCGGATGAAAAATAATTTTTATGTCTACAGATGGTATTTTTTATTTGCAATAACTAATAGTTTTTCTTTATTTTTCTTATTATCTTTCTTATGTCTTCATTCTCCTACTTTGTTATTTTCGTGCTTCCCTAAAGGGGCGTGCTCTTCATGTTGAGAATCATCGAGTTAATCAATCATTTGATCCGCTTTCCATGCAAACACCAAGGAATATTTTCCAACGAAACATTACACAGACTAAATAAAACAAAAAATACAAAGATTTGAATGAAAGGAGATCAAATATAACAGCAGAGAATAATGCATTTTACAAGTGAAATGTAGCTTTAAATGGGACAGTAAGATTTTGAGGATGGAAATCAAGAATAAAATTTCTCAGACTGAATTTCTATATCAAAGTGTTTTTGAAACAATTTCACATTTGTTTTCAAATTAATTTATTACCATCTTTATGCAATTTAGTAATTTAGCATTCAAATAGAAAAATTAACCTGCTGATACCAAATCTGAACAAGCTTATATGATGAAATGTATTGACTCAGGCATATCGTAAAGGGAAGTTACAAATTCAGTGCATTTGTAAATATATGCAAAATTTTATTAAATTAGATTAAACATTTCATATGATATTAGAAATAATTTTATTTATACCAAATATGGTAAGACAGTTCGTAATAAATACAGCAATAAAAGTTAAAGCTATCTCAACGTTTTTTTAAAAAAGAAATGATCAAAATAAACTCGTCACTGCGCAAAATTAAAATAAAAGAATTAATATAACAGCTTGATTACATTCTAATTAAAAAGAAAAAAAAATTAGGTATAATTCTTGTGCGATTGGCATTGCTTAAAAGCTGTACACAATAACAGCTTTTTGTCTAAGGCAAAAGGAAAAGAAGTAATAGTGAACCAAAATGCTTGCTCTGTTTTACAAAAAAAAAAAAAAAAAAAAAAAAATGTTAAAAATTTTCCACTTGATGAGTTGCTTATTTTTCTTTTTTTTCCTCAAGAAAGCGATACAGTTTCAGCATATCTCAGTTAATCGAAATTCGATATAATAATTACATAACATAACAGTATTTTTCAACTACAATTCAAAAGTTTGCTATAAATAATAGTAGCATATCAGGAAAATTAAACAAACTTCAGCTAAAAGGAACTTTATCTGAATGTTTTGGAGCTGCATATAGATTTCTTCTGAGTAACAGGAATTTACGAAAAGCAGCACAGAAAATTATATTTCATTTCAGCATGAAAATTATTAGTTCGAAATAAAAAGGAGCACCAAATATTCTTTGTCTCCTTCGAAAATGTTTTATAATTTGTTAAAGCACCACGATTGTTCTTTTATGTCGAAATGCCTAGTTTTGACTTTAGCAATGAAAAAAACACCCAAAACAATCACGACGAAAGAAAGACATACGAAAAGAAAAACTTTAAAAAAATAATGCGTTTAAATATTTTGATATGTCTGCATCTGCTAATTTATATAATTGACAGCAAGATTTCAAAAAATGTTCTATTGCCTTCATTATTTTGCTCTTTAAAAAAGTTTAATTCGTCTTCAACTATGCTGATCGTTCTCATAATTTCTCTGTTTGATAAGTTGTTTCTCTTAAGAAATATTTCACTTAGTCTGTAAAAGGCTTAATATAATACTGCAATAACGATGAACCAAAGAATCTAGCACTTTGATTGATTTTGCTTAAACCGAATGCAGCCTTCAAAGAACAGATATGACAGACGAGACACATCAAATGCGCCAAGGTGATTTAACTTTTAAAACCATTTGCTGGAGGAAAAAGGACGGTATATCACAATATATCGTAATACAATGCGCAGTTAGATGCTAAATGATATGCGCAGTTGCGGTTGTCATGTGACTATGGCGTCACATGAATTGACTCCGTTATTATCACCCGTACATTTTTAGTACAGCACAGGAGTATGCATCTCAATGAGAAAGAAAACGCTATCCACTGAAAACGAACTTCCCAATCTAAAACCAGGCTTTTTCAGGTAGTATTTTCTTTCAGTGAGTAATCTACATTCAGTTCAGAAGAATAAAATGTAGAAGTTATTTTTTGTTGATAAAATGTGTCTACTAAGCTATTCACAAGTAATCCATCCTTCTAAGATCCCGCATCCAATTCGCAAAAAAAAGTAATAATGATACAACTCTAAACGTAGGCTTCAACAAAATACTACCCACACGTCATTTAGATTATTGCACTCGTTTCTACCTGCTCAGTGGGTGTCTTCAGGGAGTTGTATGAAACCTTTAAACCATTACAGCTATTGAACCATCTACAAATAAGCACGTTGCTGAGATTCTGAGCTAAAAGATGCGATCCGAACCCCGTTTTCTTTTGGTTAGTCAAAAACGGGTGTGATAGCAAAACAGGTGGGCTGATCTGAGGCTTTGCTCCCGATCCCAAATTTGATTGCAGGTCGGTTTCGTGACTGGGTGAACGGAACGCAAAACCACCTACAAAAATCACTTAACTGTACCTTCACTATTTCGCTGGGAACGGAAATCATTTTTAAACTACATTATAGATATAAATATTTTGTTTTACAAAGCTCGGTTCTTAAGCGATAGAATGTAGTTTGGCATCTCTTAGCGAATGTGTGAGCTAGTACATTTTGCTTTACAAAGATCGATTCTACAGGAATAGAATGTCATCCGACAGCTTTTAGCAAATGTCTGCACCAGTTCTGCGCACTAGTAAATGCGTGCCCTTGTAAATTTTGCTTTACAAAGATCGGTTCTATAGCGATAGAATGTCATTTGATATCTTTTACTGAATGAATGCACTAGTAACTAAGTTAGAATCTGGATTGTAATCAATTGGGACCAATTTGTTGGAGAACTCTGTATTTAGTAATTCAATATAGCTTTATGCAAAAGATTATTAGTGACAACCTGTAATCAATTCCACAAGAGAAACTTGACAATAACCGATTTTACTTGATACCAAAATAGCAATCAATCGATGTTCCAATCATAATGATGATAGGACTACCACAGATGAAATAATGGATAATAATTCCCAGCTACAAATTATTGATGACTGTCTTTGATTTGAAATATCATATCAGAAATTGGTGTCTGGAGCAACATATTCTGACCACTATTCGTTCTAACACATCTTTGATGAAAGCTAGACGTCTGCAATGAATAGCTGCAAGTGCTGTGAGAGTTCAACACCTTTTTACCTTTGTGTGTCCGGCTATTTTGTAAAACTACTTTCTTCTTTTAAGAAATGTTCACGATTTTGGGAAGTGCTTCTGCTGCAAATTTCCTTGTATGTGTAATGTTTTATAGGGATGTTACAATTTTATAGCATGCCAAGGAAAAGATGTTCGAAATTCTTTACAAATGTTTCGAAAACAGTAGCAGCAGTGCAGTGACCCTAATAACCTCCCTTGCAGTCAAAAAAAGGCATTGCGAAGATTCTGACAGTTAATTACAGAAATGTAGCAGCTCAACTTAGGAGAATCTACTCATTTTCCTCCGAACTGATTTCAACACTTAAAAAAAACATATATACATTTGCTCAGCTCGTAAAAAGACTCTCCTTACAGCAGGCGTTGTCTGAATGACAATTGAATGCGTATGCACTCTAAATTAACTACTCAAGCTGGAATTGCCGAAATCGTAAATTAGAAATTGGTTTTGATGGGTAACCCAGGAGCGATGCATGGGCCTTAAATTGAAATGTTTTGCCAATTAGTAAATTGACCCTAGAGATTTCGAGCACATCGTAAAGATACGTCATTCCGAACACGCTGCCCCTCCCGAACGGAGATGCACCGTTTAAACGAACTCAGGGGACTGCGGAAACAAGCATGGTAGGGAGGGTCAGGTCACGAGCAATCGCTTATCGACAAATCCAAATCACGCTTTTCACACGAGTTCTCTTGCCCACTACCTCCAATTTGTTTCGTTTTAGATCTTGTTACTCAATTTTCCACGTCTAGGATGTAAAACTTTCCTGGACCACATCAAGACCAGTGGCTAAAACGTTTGCGTCATCGAAATTCCTTAAATGGGGGATGCACCCAAAAAAACTGTTAGGCCCTGCTTGCATTGCCGTAGTACATCTCTCGTGGCAACGGGGAGAGCAACAAGATATCCGAGTTGCATTTAGTGTTGGAGTATAGCAACTGCAATACGCGAATTTATGCGATTTATTGCGTAGCATATCACTCTTGGCTACGGAAGAGCAACATCATATACAAGCCGTGTAGTGTTGGAGTACAGCAATAGCAATACGCGATTTATTACTGAAGTGCATCTCTCGTTACAACCGGGAGAGCAACAAGACATATAAATTATTTAGTGTCGCAATAGCAACTGCTATACCCCAATTTATGGGATATTTTTAACCTATTGCGAGGGTAGTGTGTTTTTATTAAATAACTTTACACAAAGTTTTAAAACTTTTTAAAATAAGTGTCGTGCGAATACGTTTAACGTGAAATAAATACGAAGGATTTGGTACCGATATGTGGAATTTAGATCTCAGTGGATTAGAAGAGCAAGTGTTTCTTCCGAGGCATTATGGTTTTTTCTACAGACAAACAAAATCAGGATTCAAAGGTAAATTTGTTTTTTTAAGTATCTCAATTTACTGATTTCAATTTTTCTCTGAAACTTGTTATAACTAGCTGAAACTCATTTAATTTTCATCATGCAGTTTTGTTCTAAACTAACGCATGAAATGCATGAATTCGTTTAATGAATTCATATTAAAAATTGTCTTAATATCACTAAAAATTTTAATAATGCGGTTCTTTTTTATTTTGATCTTATCAATAGTATGTGATCAACAGTGCATACTTTTTAAATACAATTGTAAAATTAATTATTTTGTATAAATTCTTTTGATGCAAGCTTTTGTGTAACAGATCAGTAATTTTACACCAATATTATAGAACAGTATTTATATACTAATTTATGCAATATTAGCATCAACAGAAATTGTTGATAAACTATCAACAATCCCTGTTTCGAAAATTCTAATTTCCATTTGCAAAATCGTTTGAAAATTCTAATATTCAATTTTTTTACAGATTGGGGGTTTTAATTATTCCATTTGGGAAATGCAATATTTGTTGTAATGCTTAATCAAAAAATATTTTGTACCTGAGTAATAGGCTCGAAAAATTATTTTTAGAAATAGTGGGGGTTATTTTTTATTTTAAAAAACTTCATCAACATCGTTAAATTTAAATATGCAAAGACAAAGTAAAGAAAATATCTTGATTAATATTAATAAAAAACTAATGGATGCAAGACTTCACATGAGTCACATCAAAGGTTATAATTTAAAATATTATTATTTCCTGAATATTCTTCCGTAAAATTGTTTACAAGTTCCTATTGGAGTATATTATATTTTCCGAAGTTCTATAACATTTATCTCTAGATTCTTAAGATTTCGTTAACCCTCTGACTGCATATCCCGCGATTTCCTCGGGTTGGAAACTATCCTATTTTCTGCTGCATCCTGCAATTTTCGCAAGATAATGTGTTTACTTGGTACTTTTAAAACGTTGAATCATATAATACTAATAAAGCCCTGCATGTAAATAACAATTAGCTTGGTTCAACGGTGAACATGTTTTCAAACGTTGCATCTAAATAATAATTTTTTTAAAAAAATTATGCAGTCGGAGGGTTAATAGGCTTCAAAATACACTTCTTGGAGTTTTGCATTTTCAAGGGGCAAAGTGTTTATTGCATCTCGGTTCTCGAAGATTTTGAGAATCTGAATTATCGCTGACGCGTCAAATTATCCTCTTCCTCAGCAAAATATCCTTTTGAATCTAGACTGTTACGAATAAAAGCAATTAAAACGATATATCAAATGCTATTTCACCGCAAAACCGTTTTATCGTTTCTTTAATGCTTTAATAACGATTTTTTTAAAAAAGTATTGCCCAACAATGAGTTCAAATCGCAATAAGAACATTTAACAACTTTCGTGGATTTTTTTCTTTCCGAACTCGCTTTGAAAGAATAATTTACATTGTTTCTACTTTGAAACAACGTAATTCCGCCTTTGCAACAACTACGGTAATTACAGCTTTCCAGTGGCTCCCTCCCAGAGCATTTGATACCCGCTTTAATTTTATTTTCCAATTTCAAGCTATTGAAATGTCACCGACTCTCTTTTCGACTTCGACACTATTTCATTTTCATGTTGCAAAAGATCTTTGAAATGCATTCGTAAAAAAAGAAGAAAAAACATAAAAAAGAGGTACATGAGGAAGGGAAGGGTTAATGGCAGAGAGTGGACAACACCGTTGACAGATACTGCGACACTTTGCGGGGGTGAATGCTCGTTTTGGTTGGTGATTCGGCGAGAAAAAACCCATCCTTAATGGTTCTGCTCCGGCAGTTTTCTGAGCGAAAAAACCTTTTTTGATCGTACTTCCGTTCCCTTCTACCAGGTCAAGACGGCCCTCTTTACCGCTGATATGCCCTCAACATAACATTCGCGAACATCGGATGAGTTAACGTCCACCACTTCCACGTCGTTTGCAATGTTAATGTTCAATCAGAGACCCGTGTATCCTCTCTTTGGTATGGTCGACTAAGGAGCTGCGTATCCGGATTAAGATGGTCAGGCTAGCCACAAATCCACTGATAAATATCTGCCCTCATCCATATTCATTCAAAATATTTGCCAAGGAATGCACTGCGAAATATTTTTAGAGACACAAATAGATGCCTTAATAATCATAGTGCTTTGAGGCGTAAATGAAGCTTAGCCTGACATCTCGATTAACACTAAACCATGACCGGTCAAAATGACCGGTTGCAGACTTTTCATTACAAAACTCGCATTTTTTTCACATTTAACTTCGAGACATTTATATTAACCCTTCAATGCACGAATTTTTAAATTTCAAAATTTAAAAAAAAAATGTTTTTGGCATGGGAAATTCACATATAATAGAAAAATACACCCAAAAAAATCAAAATAAAATTGTGATATTATTAAATTGAATTTAATGAACGTATTAGATCATTATTTCTTTTTTTATAAAACAATAAGAAAAGTATTTTAAAAGTACAGTCGACGCTCGTTATAACGACCCTCTGCGTCTCACAGCAAAAGGTCTTTATTACGAGTGGTCGCTTAGTGGATATAATTAAAAAATGTACACATACACGCGCGGCAGTTCTGTAAAAATAGGCTATTTTTAAAGAGATTCCAACTAAATACTCAAATTATTTTTTATCATTTGTATTAAAAATAAAATTTTATGAATTAAAAATATATTTCTAAAATAGATTTTAAAAAAGAAAATAAAGGAATTTTGGAGAAATACCGGGAAGAGTGTCCACTGAATTCGGACCTTATACTGGGATTAAACGACACTGGACGGTCGTTATACCGGAAGTAAAATAACATAGAGTGCATAGGAAAACAGTTGGGGATTTTATCACTGATCGTTATAATGGAATGGTCTTTATAATGAGTGGTCGTTATAACGAGCATCGACTGTAATATCAAATGGTAAACACCTGTAGAAGCAATTGATGAAACCATTAAAGATGCAAGCCTCCTTTTAAATGCTAAAATCTGCGCAAATATGTCAATAGGTATATCAGGAATTGATTAACTGACTACCACAGACTTATCAATAGGACCTGTGCTGTCCATGGAGAATGGAACGAATGATTATTATCTGGTCTCTTATGATGTTCCTAATCTGATACAGCGTGTACGAGTGGACAAAAAAAATTCGATTCATAATTAACATGAAAAATAAATTATGTATCAAATTTGATACAGTATGCAGTGAAAGGTTAACTATATTACAATTTTTCATAATTAGTTTCATTTTGTTTATTTTTATAAAGGCGTGTAGTCTACCTTTATTAACCACGACAGATCGCTCTGAGCGGGAGAAAAACTTATTGCCATATAATGTTATCAAATCCGAAATATTTGATTCATATGCACACTTCACATGTCTGTTTGTGAAGACGATAACTCAAATTCGGACCTCCTAGGCCTAAACATCGTTCCATGACAATATTTTAGGTTTGATTCTTTTACCTTATCTTCGTCGACATCGGCAAAAGCACGTGTAACGATCTTTGTTTGTGAAGACGATAACTTTATAGAAATGGATAGTTAATTTTTTTGAGTTATCACTTTAAAGTTACTTTGTTGAATATTTCCTTATTGAAATCAATATTTTTTTTTTACATTCAATCAGGAAAAAGAAAGTTTTTAATCTCAAAACTGGTCTGGTTACGGTACGAATAGACATATATTAAGTACTGTATGTTTTGTGTTAATAATCATAGTGCTTTGAGGGGTAAATGAAGCCGTGGTACACTTAGCCTGATATCTGATAATTAAGTTTTGAAAATATAAAAATAGTGTATTTTCACCGAGAATAAACGAGTGTAAAAAAATAATCGAAGAGGAAACTCTAGCATGTCAGGAAGTTAGTGGAAAATCGATTACAAAATTTCATCTTTAAAAACATGAAACAAGTCAACTTGAATAAAAATGTATAAAACGAATATTTCGAAAGTGATTTTTATTACATTTATCTATTCATTACAAAGACCAAATGTATTACATTCGGTCTTTGTGTTTTGTTTTTCAAAATCGCATTTTATATTGAATCATTTAATAAAAAAGACTTTTTTATCTTAATTTTTGTCATGTTTTCTCTATTCAAAACTACGACAAAATTAATAAACTTCTGTCTTAGTTTCTTCTCTGACAAAAGCTATGACATTGCAGATCCATCACTTGAGAATTTGTTTTTACCCATTGTTTTATAAAATGACAGTTTAAATATATGTTATGCGTATACATATTTAAATGCTTGAAAAATATTGTATATTTAAATGTCTAGTTAATTACTTACTTATAAAACAAAATCCTTTTTACATACAGAATCCATCGTCAAGAATAAAATACTAAATTACTGATTTGTGCAACCATCGCTCTATTCAATTTGCATTAACAAACCAAAATGCTGACAGTTATTTAATCCTGTCGATACCAAAAGAAATAATTTTGTCACTCATGGATTAAAAGTAAACAGACTTAGGCGCACGCAGGTAAATCAAGTGCTTTTGGTTCCTAAATGAAAAAACGGCACTTATTTTGGCGAAATAAGTTTGTTTTCCTCTCACAAACAGGCATGGCGATCCACAGACAATAGGAACTTCAAAACAGTAAGAATTATCTATTATCTTTATGATTTACATAAATAAAGGCTCTTACGATTTTTACTGCTTTCTTTTTCAGTATTCATCATTTTCTAGTCCCAGTTTCAGGAAAGTAAACAGCTTTATGTTATTTCTCAAAAGAGGGAAAGAGTTATTTATTTATACATCTGAACTGTCTGATGTAACGATTCTGTGCGCTTGAGGCTGAAAAGACTTCCTGACAAATTGCTTCCAAAGCATTCAGACAGTTGGAGAGACATTTCACTTTTGCAGCCAAAGATGAATATTTTTCAGGCAACAGAATGTTGCATTATTTGTTATAAAGTTTTGAAAGCGGTCATTTTAATCGCCGCAAGAGATATGAGCAAAATCTATGATATAAAAAATTAAATAACCTACGTATCTCAAAAAAGTGAAACGAAAATGTCAAAACTGTTCGAAATAGTCAAGGAAGCTTTTTCATACCACGGATCAACGCATTAAAAGAATCGACACGAAAAGATTTTAGGGCCACGAAAACTGAACACGTGCTCACATGTCAGTTTTTTTAAAACCAGAAACGAAACTAATTCTAAAAATAATATGGATTTTTTTTAAACCTAAAATAGGTGTTTTTCTTTTTTCATTCATTTAACTAGGGTTTTTTTTTATTTTGTACAACTCTAATTTCTTATTATACTTTTTCTCATCCAATAAATACAGTTATTAAAAATTTTTTATGAATAAAAATGTTTGTTGTTTCCTTTCCCTCCCTCGAAAATTGGTTTCGATTTTTAAAAAGTTCAAGAAATCCTAGAATAGAGCATTGATAAGCCCAAATTTCAGTTTCTTTATATGCTTGAATGTATTTTTAAACCACAAATCAAAGGGATCAGCTTACTAAAATTATTTTACATACGCTTACAAATAAAATATATATAAATTAGGGATGCAACGAACAGTGATTTGGCCGAATACAGAATATTCCGCGGCCTAATATTCACTTTTTGAAAACATTACACTTTTGATTGTAAATAAAATAATATTTCTCAAATTTTAATTAAAACAATTAAAGATTAGTAAAACTGATTATTTATTATTAGTGCATTTTTAAAAAATATTAACATCTTGATGCATTTTTGTAATATTTAAAATTATTTTAATTCTGATCATATAAAATGAGAAACCCTTGTCATTTTGGGATTGCTTCACAGAAATAAAAGAGTCATTATTACAGAACATGGCAATGGAAAACACAATAGAAAATTAAGTGGATAAATTAAAATTATTAGAAGTAAATTGCTGTTTTGTTAGAGAACTTATAATAGCTGGTATGGAGTGTCCACTTAACTGGTGGGAAAAATGTGGGAAAATGTCCAAGATTTGTAAAGCAAGAAAATAGCCTTCACTCCTGCAAGTACAATATATAGTGAACATTTGAACTGGTGATTGCAAAAAAGGGTAAGATTCCACTTGAATGTTATCTTTTTTCCAGTCACCCAATCATTTATTTTCTGAATCTGGTAATATATAAAAATGAAATGGATCATATTTTTTCCTGAAAATGCTGATAATTTATTATTCTTGCACCATAATTTCGGACATTACAATAATAAATGATATGTATTATTATTAAATACACCAAATTTACTTAAAATTGATTAAATGCCAGGAGTTTTTTTTCATAATAAATGTGCTGAAAATTAATTCTGCACAATATTTTTTGTTAAATATATATAAAAGTACATTTTTTTAAAAATCATTATCCTGAAATCATGCGGCCGAATATCTGTTTAGTATTCGGCAAAATGGCCGAATAGTTACCGAATATTCGTTACGTCCGTAATATAAATCAGTTAGATTTTGAGTTATGAATGAAATAAATTTAATGAAAAAGCTTCTAAAAACTTTTATTAAAGTATTAAAAAATAGAAATATTTTTATTTTTCTACTATTTTTTCTCTAATTTATAATTCATTTTTATAAACATTATGGAATCAGGAAATCGGTTTGTTCTTAAATTCACCACCAGGTGACGCCACACGTATGGAATCAAAATTTATGTAAACAAAACGATTATCTGATAATAAAATTCAGAAAATATTAAAATTGTGCATCGTCGTCGAGATACACAAGCGTGCAAAATTTTAAAACTTGAGTATATAAGGAAATGAGTGAAAAATCGATGACAAAATTCCGTCATTACAAACGTTAAAAAAGTCAAGCTAAATAAAAGTGTTTAAAAAAAAACGCGCATGAAGAAATATGCATGTTTTTTCTGCAAATATGAATTAATAATATTATGGTGAGAATTTTTAAATTCAGCTATATTTAAGATTCTAAAGTGGTTTAATTGAAAATTAAAAAAATATATATTTACCAAATTCTAAAAATATGACTTTTGGCGTCACCTCTGACTTTGGCGCTCCTTGCAATTGTTTGCCCGGGCCGCCTCTGGTGTGAACAGTTGTAATCATCACCCAGCCTGACAGATAATTTTCTGTGATTTTCAGACCATTAAATATATAGAAAGGGACCGCGATGGTTGAATCATCTCTATAAAATTCAAATTAGTAAAATTGTTTAACAGAATTTTAGAATATTCACACAATTGCAACCGGTAGGTTAAAATTACGTTTTATCGATAGTTACGACTGTTAAGATACATGCTTTTATGTTTGTTGATTGTGGTGATATCTACCGAAATGAAATTTTTCAGAAAATTAATCACAATCATTTCTTTCGATTTTTTCAATTAACTTATCATTTTCATATTATTTCTATTTTTAAATGTTAATAATCCAATTCTACATAAAATCCTATAACATCATATCATATTCGGAACCTTTTACAATTTTTATATATATTTTTATTATATTCTCTGTTAAAGCTAAACGTCGCCGGTGAAATATAATATTTAATATTTTCATACATTGATTCACAATGTTAACTATTTTTTTCTATGCGTTTTATAATTATATTAGTGGCGATTTTGAAAACGATTGAAATCTATTTGATAGTTGAACGGAGGCACAAGAATTGGCAAAAAAATCCTCACTCCAATAAAGAGTGACAAATTGTTACTTCCTGAAATAAAACAGCAAGAGCCGAAATAAAACAAAGCAAGTAAAAAATTTTATGAGATTGCTCAATGTTTTTGTCTTAGGTCAAGCGTATAAATCAATCGGTTTCTCGAGGAAAAGTTTCTAGTTTTAAAAATAGAGATCAAAGCTTTTATAGATAGCTGAAACCTATAATCGAATTCGTTTCGAAAGATCTTGATGAATAATTGATGATTCGGACTGTTCAATTTAATGGCGGATCTCGAATAAATCCGCAAAATCATTAAAAAAAATTCCATTAAACTAGAAAAAATTGAAAAAGTTAAGATTATTTCTGCAGACTAAAAGTAATTACATTAAATATGTTTTTCTTCTTTTATTAAAAATTAATTGATTTCTACAGGTTGCGGCAAGCTTATTAACGTTTACCAAATTATTTACTGAAAATATATCCAGGAAAATATTTTGACAGTGCAAAAAACTGGCAATTGCTACATTTCACTAGCTTAGAATCAATGGAAAGATTAGGAACAGTGAAATGGCACAAACATACAGGCAAAATCAATATACTTTAAGGGTGGAAAATGTCACGCGTAAAAAACAAATTATGCAGCACTATAAACAGAAAAAAAATTCAATTTTTTAATTTTTTTTTCTAGCTTTCATATTGATACATTGTGTACAATTTCTTGCTGACAACCATCTGCCTTAAATAATTTTAAAAAAATCTCTGAAATGTTGATATACATTCGAATTTAGCTGGTTATCTATATATTAATACGTGAAGAAAAAACTTTGTACCCATTTTTAAGCACATTGCGCGCACGGAGGAGTGTGAGATTTGGCATAGTTAAAGTTCATATGGAGAAGGAGTGCAGAAAGATTAAATTTATGTATAATATGTTTTACAAATACATTAAATTAAATAAAACATTCATTGTTCATACACTCTAAAAAATTAACGGGTAAATGCGGAGTGGATGATTTGTAATTGATTTAATCCCCCCCCCCCACAGTGAAATCCACTCCAAGAGGGAGTTTATTTAGATTATTTACTGAAAAAAAACCTCATCGGAATGAAATACAAAATGCGGATGATTTAAATCTGTCATTGTCAAACACATAAAGTCATAAACAGTTCTATTGAGTGATTAAAGATTACACTATATGCCCAAAGTATCGGACATTGCAGATTTTCACATTTTTAGAATTTCTGAATGGTTTAACTGACGCTCATTAAACTGACAAGAATAATAACTCATTTACATTGAAGATCTTCCTGAGGCAATTAGGGGATGCTAAACTGATGAAGACAAAAGGTCTTTGGCCCCACCACAGAATACAGATAAAGATGAAACTTTCAGAAATGGTAATGTATAATGTGCTTCAGAATTTTTGTAAACTCACTCAAATATTTGGGAAGATATAAAGGTTTTCTTAAAATCTCAAATTTTTCCACCTGTTTGCTTTATATAGAGTTTTTGTTATATACGAAACTCTAGAAAAATGACAATATGTTAGAGAAGCATTTGTGTAAAACTTTGAAAAGAATTTGAAGTATTACAGGAATTATGAGCATTTTAGTAAATAATGTTTTACTGCGCATGCGCGAACAAGCATAGTAATTTTTCACAACTTTAAAGCCAGATATATAGGGCAACTTATATAACAATATTCAGTTCAATATCAGTAGTATTCAGAAAGATATCGGCATTACAACGAGCAAAAGTTTAGCTCCTGTTGAAGAGAAGCTAAAAGATGAGGGGTTGTACACAAATTAATATTTTTTAAATTTATATCTTTAAATAGTTATGTTGAATTGTATAGTGGTGAGAATTTGTGAACATATCTAATATTCGTAACGAATAAAAAAATATCTATATAGAATTATTAAAATATTTTAAGAAAAGAAATTAATTAGATAAAAAATCGTTTCGCCATAAAATAAATATATTTAAAATTATCGTTTGGCCGTAAAATTGTAATATGTAATTTGTTAATAATCCTGTAAATAATATAATTAAAGTAATAAATTTTTTGTTATTTATAGTGCCTAATTAGCTGGAATTTAAGTTATGCACGCAATTGATAAGTCTTCATGGGTATTCAGCAAATTCTAACCACTATACAATTCAATATAACTATTTAAAGATATAAGTTTAAAAAATATTAATTTGTGTACAACCCCTCATCTTTTAGCTTCTCTTCGACAGGAGCTAAAATTCCGCTCGTTGTAATGCCGATATCTTTCTGAATACTACTAATATTGAACTGAATATTATTATATAAGTTGCCCTATATATCTGGCTTTAAAGTTGTGAAGGAAAAATTACGCTATGTTTCGCGCATGCGCAGTAAATCATTATTTACTAAAAATGCTCATAATTCCTGTAATATTCAACAATTCTTTTCCAAAGTATTACACAAATGCTTCTCTAACATATTGTCATCTTTTCTGTAAGTTTCGTATAATATAACAGAAAACTCTGCATGTTATAAGCAAAAAACCGGTGGAAAAATTTGAGATTTTTTAAGAAACCCTTTATATCTTCCCAAATATTTGAGGTGAGTTTACAAAAATTCCTGTAAATATTATGCACATTATACATTACCATTTCTGAAAGTTTCATCTTGTTATCTGTATTCTGTGAAGCGGGGTGGGCCAAACACCTTTTTGTCTTCATCAGTTTGTAGACGGTCCCCTAATTGCCCTCAGGACCGAATCTTCAATGTGAAATTTGAGTTATTATCTATTCTTTACATGTCCGAAGTTTAATGGTAGTCGGTCAAACCATTCCGGAGAAATTCTAAAAAATGTGAAAATCTGCAAGTGTCCGGATACTTTTGGGCATATAGTGTATATATAATATGTATTACAAATATATTAAACTAAATGAAATAAAACACGCATTGTTTACTTTGTACATACATTGTATAAACATTGTATGTTTTGTCTAATAGATAAAAAAAAATTGTGTAGCAGCAATAGAATAAAATTCAAAATTCTTTTGTAATAGAACAAAATTCAAAAAAATTATATGCAATGATTATACAGATATACTCTTTGACAAAAGAACCGCAATAACGTTCAAACTTAAAAATTACGGTCAAATTTCGACCGCTGGGCGACCTCTAATATGCATAATTCTGATTAAATTCTAATTTATACTGGAAGAACTGAAAGGAATAGTTTATTTGCAAAACGAAGCGAGGTCTTGCTTTAATTCGGCCGTTCGGCATACAGTCTCTTTGTCTATATTTTTGTTTGTTGCGCAATCACAACCGAACGCGCTGTTCGAATTTGGAACGAATGTTCCTTGAAGTCATTAAAAACGGCCTATATGTAAGAAATTAATTCCATTTCAAGATGGTCGTTTTAATGGTCTCAAGGTTTGTGAGTGTATGGCAAATTTGATGTGATATATGTCTATTCTTGAAAGCCTTCGAGTTAAGGTCTGCTACACGTGCGAACCTTAACCCAAATTCCAACTGGGGTACCAGAATAGACCCCAAAAACATTTTAGTCATTTTGATAATGTCAAGACATTTAATTTCAATTTTGTTAATACTAATAAAGGCAGAGAGTTGGTAAATAAGGACATCTCTGTGCTGCATTTACAAGACTACGCTTCATTTTTGCTTTGTATGTTAATCGGGACGTTTTAAAGGCGCAAATTATGAGTCACTTTGTAATACTTTCGTTTACTTGGAAGAATCGTGCTTGGAATATTGGACCCGGTATACCGCAAACCTTCTTCGAAAACCGACTTTAATGCCCTTTCTCTGAAATTACCGAATCAGTGATTCTATCACCTTGCAATATCAGATTCCAAAACAAACATCAGATCTCTCCCTCAAAACCTCCTCGACCTCGCCCTTGAGAATGAGCGAGAGACGACGACAATGAAAATTGGGACATTGCGCTGGCGCCAGAATGAATAAACAGAATATTTCTCGATCTTTCTTTCATTCTCATTCCTATGTAGAGAAAAAAAAATAACGCAAGTAAATAAATCTCCAATAAAAAAAATGCACCGAATTCGAAATATGAAAAACGAAAATTTCATTTTCGTAGAAATCCGACTGCTCCAGAGCATGATAATTAAAAAAAATAAATAAATAAATAAGAAAGCGAAAAGAGAAAACGATAAAAATAAATAAAACGATAAATAAAATAACTCGTTCTCCCACCCCCACCAGCTAAATATGACGATCTCGCAGAGTGTGTGGGAGGGGGAGGGCTAACCCTGTTCTAGGAAAAACGTCGGCGCGTAATGCCGGTAGTTCGGTGTCATTAACGGAGCCCCGTAATCTAGAGGGGCGGCCGTCTTGAGGGATGAAAAGCAAGAAAAAAAGGGCCTTATTTGCTTTTCTTCGATTGTTATTTCGAATGAGGGCTTTGACAGATCGAATGAGCCGTTGTGAAATTCTCTCCTCTTGTTTTTCTTTTAGTAGAGGGTGGAATTCTTTAAGGGAACGGTAGGTTGAGGAGTTCGAATTGTATGACTTTCAGGTAGGCAAAAAAAACATTAAACATGTTGAATTAAATCACTGTATTGAAGGAGCTAATGTATTTCTTTGGATTCCTACTTACTAGCGAAATAGAATAGCTTTGTTTTAATCGACAAAATTAAAGTTGGGATTTAAAGAATTTAAAAAAAAAAATCCGCGAAATTCACAGAATTGTAATTTTAATTTTGAAGCTATTCGCATGAAAAATAGTTTTGTTTGCCAGAGGCGAATCCAGGATTTTGGTCCGCGGGGGGGAGGAGGTGGGACTAAGGTCATAAAATTTTTTTATCGTCGTGACCTCATGGCTTATTTAAGTCAAAACACTAACTTTAACTCACCTGACAATAAGAAACACAAAGGATACTGCAATACTTTCGATAATTTAATAAAAACACAATGAAATAACTAGCCAAAAATTGTTTTCGACCGCGTTAACGCTGCAAGTACGAGTGGAATGCCTACAAAAGCGGGAAAATTTTCGAGCCTGTCAAAACAATAAAGCAATGTTGCCACGTTTTATTTTTTTTTTTTTAAAAAATTAAGAACAAACAGGTGTAGTGATTTGAAAAAAATCAAAAATTTTGGTTTAGCTCTGGGGGGAGGGCATAGCACCTTCCTTGGATTCGCCACTGATGTTTGCACTTCTTAGGTTACCTCTAAAGGGGGTCAAAGTCAAAAGGAAAATGAATTAATGTGTTCTTGCTGTTTTAAAACAAATGGCATATCTGTAAGAGAAAAAAGTTCGCATATCAATATATCTGCAGTATATATATCCATACATATACAGCACCTGCAAATAACGTTTTTCCGTAGGTACGGTACCTGCAAATAACGTTCCATCCGTAGGTACAGTACCTGCAAATAACCATATTTTATACTGGCGATATATATTGGCATGCGTGATTTTTCTTGTTACAGAGATTGACATTTTAAAACAACACTGACGCATTAATTCATTTTTTTTCTTTTGATTAGATCACTTTTTAGCATTATACCAACGACATAATAAAATCGGCTATGGTCTGGTAATAAGGCTTGGCTTCAGGGTAGGAGGTTCTTAAGTTTGATTGCCGATTCATCAATTAAAAAATCAGTTGCAAAATGATCGCCCTCCTTAAATTTGTGAAAGCTCAAACGTCTTCACATTCATGAGGAATGGAATTCTGAAGAACAGGGTGTCAGCTGAAGCGTTGTTTTCGTCATGTCTGTACATAGCGAAAATCATGAGCCACTCGTAGTTCGTAAGCCTAACACCAGTGTAGCCGTCAGGCAGTTTCGAAAGGGAACGTTAATCCTACAAAATCCGATCAAATTGATTAATTAAGTAATAATGAGGATTAAATATCTTAATTTTACTTCCTCATTAATGATGTAAAAATGCTTTTCTACCAAAGTTTTATCCCGGAAGTCATCTATATAATTTTATGCATTCTTTATTATCGTTTATCATTAACAACGCATGTAATTTATTAATACTAATATGGGAATAAAAATTCGAAATAAAGACACTAATTCGAAATAATTATCTTTTTATCCCAAATTATGTTGTTTTCTATTCAAAACAGAGTCCTCAAATTCAGTTGAATGATATCTGTCGCTGCGTGGTCCGTGATCAAAAGCGGAGGGTTTTCATTTAGGGAGGGAGAATAAAAAGTAGAGGTGTAAAGGGAGGGAAGGGGGTCGAGTGAATCGTGCTCCATTTGATCTCGTATAGGGAAAATATTAAAATAGGTCTTCTGTCCTCTCACCGTAACGAACACGACGTCACGCTCAGCTGCCCCAGCTTCTATTCTGGCTCCTGCTAAAATTGCACGTAATTCATAATGTATGTTGAACTTCGCTATTAGCGAGCATCAAAATCAAAAATAGAAACGTTTTAACCTTTCTACTTGCAAGTAATCGATCGGGTTTTTAGTTCAGAAACTTGAAAATTGTCCTTTGAGTAAGAAATACTCAACTTGATGTATACGCGAAAATAAATTTTAGAAATTTACTGAATAAGTAGGAATGAATAAGTAAAAAGATGCGAAAATTATTTTGCGCATATATTTTTTCGAGACAGATCAAAAAATAAATCGCTCGATTTAAGAAAATTCTAATTAAGGGGGATAAATTCATGCTCACGTCATGCGCCTAAAGTGCGCCGTGCCGATTTGATTTTAAAGTTCATTGCGCATTTTATAGTACCAGAAAAGGAAGACAAGATAACATTCAATTAGGTATTAAATGGAACGAGCAGTTACTTTAGTCATATGACTGTAACATCAGGCGAATTGACTCTTATGTAAGCAATTCTTTGGTTGCTTTGACTAAGCGTGGTACTTAGAGAGAGAATGAAAATTTCACAAAATATTTACTTTTTACAAAGATGAAGTGGCGAGTCCAGGATTTTTGCCTGGGGAGGCAGAGGTCATAAAATTTTTGTACCTTCGTGGCCTCATGGCTTATGTAAGTCAAAACACTTTAACTTGACAGAATCACAAAGGACACTACAGTACTTTCGATAATTTAATAAAAGCTACAAAAGCGGGAAAATTTTCCAAGTTTGTCAAGCCGAAAAGCAATGCTGCCATGCTTTATTTTTATAAAAAAAGATATTAAGAACAAACAGGTGTAGTGATTTGAAAAAAAATCCAGAATTTTGGTTTTGCTCTGGGGGAGGCTGCAGCCCCATAGCTCCGCCCCCTGGATTCGCCACTGCAAAGATAAAAACACACAATAATTTAGAGTCTGATCAAATTAATCCAACAAGATATTAAAGATTTATGTAAATCAGCAAAACCAATTCGTGAACATACTCTAGTGAATGAGCAAAATGATTTAAAGAGTATGCGTGCGGTTATCTGTATAAGCTAGTCTTCTTTCCCAGATGAAAATTCTCAAACGGCTGTTAAAAATTAGAGTGATAAAACATTATTTCTCATTTTTTAGGATAGCAAAGAACAAAACACTTTTAAAAACGATATTACTTTTCTATTTTGATTTGGGATGAATGTTGGCGATTTTGTAAAAATAAAGGTGTATCTTGACCGTGATATTCTGCAGACCATTCAATTTTGAACATAGAACAGAATGATTATTATTAAAGTGTTTGATTACTTACGCTTTTGATTAGTATTTTATTACTATTTTGATTACTATTTCTAAAGTTTAATGATTACTTTTAAAGTATTATTTTAGTGATTGCCAATATTTTAAAATCGCGGGATATTACTGAATTTATTAGAAACTGTTAATATTTCTGATGGCGTCCATAGTACAGTAATTTGTTCTGAGATATTTCCAAATCAATTCCGATAATCACTAGTTAAGACCATTTTTTTTCTTTGATTTATCAATGTTCCTTAAAATTTAATCATGATAGAAATGGCGAAGTACATTAGGGGCCGTTCAAATATTACGTAAGCCCCCAAGGGGGGGAGGGGGTTTGCGATTTGCTTATTTTTGCTGACAAGGTGGGAGGGGGAGTATGAGTGATGCTTACGTAAGACATTAAAATCACTTTATTTCCGAAAATCTCTCGTAACTTGCACAAATAATTTAATTTTAAAAAATTAAATTTGAAAAAAAAGTTAAATTTGGCAAAAGAAAATTAAACTTGATTTTTGTAAGCTTAAACTTGAAATTGTAAGTAAATTAAACTTACATTTTTTTCCATTTTAAGCCGAGTTAGAGTTTTTTATTTGAATTAAGTCCTAAAATTTAGATTTTTACTGTTATACGTTTTGTAAAAAAAAAAGAACGGCGGGAGGGGGTTGCAGTTTGCTTACGTAATTATAAGAGGGGGTTGCGATTATGATATGATATGATAAAAAAAGCATCTAATACTAAACCTATTCAAACTAAATTGCTTTTATGGGATCAAAGAGTTGGTTATATCCGAAAGAATAATAATAAAAAAAGAGATAAATCAGTAGCACATTTAGTAAAATTACTTATTAAAAGTAATCGCTGTGCGACAATAATTGTTCATTTTGTATTTATGAACCCTTTGAAGTGTTACCTTGTAAGCGGTTGCTATAGTAACATTTTCTTGCTTGTATTCTTCATATTCCGTGTTTGGCATCAATTATTAATACTACAATTTCCTGGACACCCAACTTCCGCAGATGTGGAATTTACTTATCAGTGTTTAATGAATTATATATATATAATATAAATCCAAATATAACTTGTATATAATCATACAGAAATAAAGTAAACAAAACATATCAAGAATCAAATTCTATACTAAAAATCATTATTTGAACAATACATCAATTTTAAATAAAATCTAAAAAATTGAAAATACTAAAGATACCATGAACAAAAAATCAAGTTTAAGAATTTATATGTAAACAAGTAAAAAAACTCTATTGTTATTAAAAGTATTGAAATAGGCAAACCAAGTAAATGGAGTTTTCAACAATTAATATAGCAGCTTGGCTGTGGACAAGCTTTATATATAATATATAGATATATATATAAACTCACTAAATTTTTGAAAATGCAAGTTTACATTAAAATAAGAGGTGTTTAAATAATTTAATATTTGTAAAAATATAAACAATAAATTTCCTTAAAAGAGTAGAAGATTGCATTATTTTTCTACCTTTTCAATAAAAAAAATACAAAAATTAATAAAACTGAAGAGAAAGAAAATCAAAGCATCCTCGTCAACAAAATGATAATTTGAAAATTTGCTGCAAAATTTCAAAGCATCAACGGTATGTGTTCGGAGAAATATTTCAGAAATAAACTATAAAAATTTGAAACTGTTGAATTTGGTTCTCCACCTCATTTTTCATTAACTGAAAATTTTTCATATTCAATTGATGATTAACAGTTCTGTATTTAAAAAATTAAAATTAATTATTCCCAAAATACAAAAGACCTCAATAATAAATTAGACAAATTGATACTTCATATAGGATTAAACCCTGGAGGGACATTTTGGGCAATTCATGTTTCGGGGGGGGGGGGGTCTCCAAAATCAGATATTTTTATTGATTTTAATTTAATCTCTATATAAACAGTTTTAAGTAGCAAATGAATTACAAGCTGAAATAATAAAACATTTAATGGCAGGTCACCTTCAAGAAAGTTTTCAGTATCTCTAGAAGAAAAATTTTTTAAATTTAAAAGTGGTTAAAAAAATTACAAAAGTTTTGTTACACAATTTAAATACTTTAATACAAAATTTGACAGAGCTGAAGAGTTGTGAGCAGTCAGTCAACTGCAAAACAAATTGGGCCATGCTGATTTGTCAACGAATTTAAAAACGTGAAAAAAAATTTAAGAATAATGTTCCGAAAATAAAAATACTTGATTTTAAAATAATACGTTCGAGTCCAGTTCGATTTTAAATTAAATGAAAGTATAAAATTATGACCTGAATGAATTATGAGAGCCGAAAATATCGCAGAAAAAATATTCCCAGAGTTGCGGGGCCCCTAGACCTCTTTTCCTATTTAATAATCCGGCCCTGAGCAAATCCTGCTAAGTTTAAGTAATCTTGGGTGAAAAGCGGAGGCGTCTTAACAAATTTGAGCGCCCTTTACTAGAATAATGCGACACCCCATTAGAGCCCTGAGAATTTCAACGTCTATGGCCCCAAAAAATACCTATCTAATAAAGTAAGTGTGGAAAAAAGTCGCCTGTTATCTAATTAACTCCCTATAATTTTGCAAATCATCGCCTTTTCAAAATCGTATTTTGCAACCTAGTTTCCACCAGCCCCGATCGTATATATGATTAATTTTAATGATCACAATATTTAAAAAGCATTTTTAGTTATCTTTTAAATATTTATTAAATACACGAGTACACTTAATATTTAAAATAATATAATAACACAGGTATGAACGTTTTGTATTTTATTAAAATTTTTTTTAATTATTTATTTCCTTGACACAAAGATATACATTTTAATTTATAGATTAAGAAATACATGTTTAGGGGCCGTCCACAAATGTCACGCGTGGAGGGGGGAGGGGGTTTCGTGAAATTGTGACAGTTTGTGACAGGGGGGAGGGGGTAACAAGAAATGCGACATCACACATTTTGGCTAAAATAAAAACATTTAAAATCAGCAGATTAAATTTTGAAGTTATTTTGAAATTACCAGAATTTGAAGGTATTTTTTTAATCGGAGCTAAAACAACTTTAATGTGATTTTTTTTCACTTATATTCCTTTCTTTTCGAAAAAGGTATTCAGGGTAGGTTCTGAGAATATGGTAGCAGCAGAAATTCTTCACTATTAGAAGAAAACCTCCCCCTGCTCATAAATGTCATTAAAACACATAGTTAAAGTTTAAATATAAAATTTGTAAAATGATCTGTAACGTAGTGCTTTGTTTCTGAACTGCAAGTATATAGCGTATAATATAGCGTGACCAGTGACAAGGGGGGAGAGGGGGTATAGTGAAGTGTGACACTTTGTGACAAACAAGGGAGGGGGGGTCAAAAATATTGAAAAAAGTGTGACATCATTTATGGACAGCCCCTTACTCAATACATAATCGTCAAGTGCCCAGTGACAAGCCCTAATCATATTTTAACTTTTAGTATATTTAAAATTAAATGATTTTATGGTTAAAAATAAAAAGTTAAATCAGTAAACTTTTAGGCGCCCCTGGTTATTAGCCCATTGGATAAGACGACCTTGGTGGGAAAGTATTGTCCAGAAACTGTAAATTGAAAAAAAAAATAAAATAGAGCTGACCCCTAGTTCACAGTAAAGATCATTTTCTGCTGTCGACTTGACTCGTTTGAGAGATTGACACCGTTTGTACCCTTTTGAAAAGACTTTTGTATACCAAAAGAGGGCTCAAGCAAGAGATTCCAGACTTACTGACTCCCCTTTTCAATGGAAACATTTTACCTCGCCGTTAGTGGTCTCGTTAATTTTTAAGCACAAAAGTCCACGAAAATGCCAGTTGAAAGAGACCTTTCAGGGGAGAAGGGGGTAAAATGTGGATATCTAGGAAGCTCTCTCAATAAACTTGCAAAAAAATTTAAACAGAAATCGCACTATTGCAAATGATTGAATAATACCTGCATTTGAATCATTTCTTACGCAGTGTTCGTCCAGAGCAACTTATTAAAAATAATTTTTAAAACCATATTTTTATTAGAGCACTAAATAATAAAATTTATTTTCTGCTTTTTAATGATGAGATCATTTTTCTCAAAATCTCAACCAGGTGGTCCCGCCGGTACGGAACCAAAACTTAATTAAATTAATCGATTAACACTCTAACTATTTATCCCGCAATTTCCGCGGGTAAGAAGTAAGCATTTTCTGCTGCATCCTGCAATTTTCGCAAGCTAATGTGTTTGGTTAGTGCTATTATAGCGCTGCTTCATATTATACTAATAAATCTTTGCATATAAGTAAAAATTCGCTTGGTTCAACGGTATTTGAATACGTTTGCATATGCTACATCTAAATAGTGATTTTTTTAAAAAAATTGGCAGTCGGAGGGTCAACTGATAATTCAGTTCTGAAAATATTAAAACGGTCTTTTGTCTTCCCGGAACGCACAAGTGCAGAAAATTTCAAGACTCTAACACATCAGAAAGTGAATGTAAAAACGATTACAAAATTCAATCTTTACACGTATGAAAGAAGTCAAATTAAATAAAAACGTATCAAAATAATATTCTTGAATTATTACTTGTTTATTACTTTGTGTAAAAATCACAAAAAAAATCAAATTTAATTATTGGCATGTGCTAATAATGGCACTGGAAAATAACATAGCATTGATACATCGTCGCCACCTGTCTCAATTTATTGAAATTTCAAAGAGGAAGAAAAACCCGAATTTCTAACTACCAATAACGAATATTTCTGAATTTTTTTAACATCTGATATAAACAGGAGACCGCATGTTCCTGCCAAATGTGAAAACAAATTCAGAAATATTCGTTATTGGTTGATAAAAATTCAATTTTTTCTTCCTCTTTGAAATTTCAATAAATTGAGATAGGTGGTGTTACTTGTTAAGCGACGGTAAATAATATTGCACACATTAGGAAAATATTCCGAGAGTTAATGCGTCAGCTCACGCGCTGGGACAAAATCGACCCCAGCTGCATTTTTTTTTTGGATGAAAAGGGGGGTTATTTTTAAATGACCGTTTTTATACATCTGGTACCTGTCAAGGTCATTAACAGGTAGTCAAAAGGAATTTCTTTTGCGTTTTCCGAGAATCGGGTTTTATGAATTTTTTTACGGGCTATCTC
Source organism: Araneus ventricosus (assembly GCA_013235015.1). Classification (NCBI taxonomy): domain Eukaryota; kingdom Metazoa; phylum Arthropoda; class Arachnida; order Araneae; family Araneidae; genus Araneus; species Araneus ventricosus. The sequence goes on from BGPR01001445.1 coordinate 134,373, forward strand.
GAATAATGCGTCATTCCCTGGCGGAGAGAAAAAGTTAGGTCAAGGGAGCAGCGTTGCTGGGGATCCATATTTTTTCATTTGCCCGCGTCCAGTTTATAAACGCATGGAGCAAGATGCACTATATACATGAAGTCTCAAAGTTAAATCTCACGGGAAAAAACATTTTTGGTAAAACCCCTATTTGAGCGATTTTGATTTCTGTGTATCAGTTACCAAACCCAGCTCACAACGCCATCCGTATTGCATTGTTGCGGGATCCATATTGTATTGTTGCTATTTTCAACAATGAAAGAGAAACACGCAATTAAACATTTGTTTAAACAATGAAAACGGTTTGAATTGAGCTGCAACCATGAAAAGTATTGTTGTTAATTAGTTTCTAATTAATATCTTTTTTACTAATTAAAATTTCGGAATTTAAATGGCCGAAATGGATTCCTTGGATAATTTCCCATCTTTTGGTACTTTCTGCGCTCTTCTCCGTTCGCGAGAAGATAGCCGGACATACATACATACAGTCGAATTTTAATAGTGTAGATTACTGCAACAATGCTAGATGGGAGGAGTTTTACCCCACGCGTGTATTGGCGTTTCATTTTAGTCTAACATTGAGAGACGAAGCATTGAATCATTGAGAGCAAAGACTGCGGGGTCTCCTTGCAATTGTTGAAACTGATAGTGAATTCGAAAATTCTGAATCCGAAATAGATAATATTTCGGAGAGCGATCATAGGACTGAATCAGAGCAAAAAATGGATGATTCCGATGATACCAGGCAGGATGACAGGAAAACATCGGTGTTCTGTTCCGAGTGCTATAAAGTTATCTGTAAAAGACATGTTATCATATTTTGTAAAAATTGTTTAAACAATAAGCAGATGGAATGACTAAAATACGGGTAAATTATATTTTCATAAAAAAAATGCACGCATATTATGTAATTGTGCATGTATGTGCATGGCCCGGCGTTGCACGGGCTATCTCGAATAATGCGTCATTCCCTGGCGGAGAGAAAAAGTTAGGTCAAGGGAGCAGCGTTGCTGGGGATCCATATTGTTTCATTTGTCCGCGTCCAGTTTATAAACGCATGAAGCAAGATGAAATGGATTCCTTGGAAAATTCCCTATCTTTTGGTACTTTCTGCGCTCTTCTCCGTTCAGCGGTTCGCGAGAAGATAGCCGGACATACATACATACAGTCGAATTTTAATAGTGTAGATTAGTAGAGTTATATCGATAGATTTTATAGTAATTTTAGACATCGTTTACTCAAAAAGTTCTAATACAAAGAATATCAAAATACTGTCTCTAAATATTTATATGCCTATTATATGTATTTTGAACAAGTTATTTGTATAAATTTTATATATTTTATGGTAAAATTCGCCAGTAGAAATTTTTATGTGACATTTTTCTGTAAAAATACCTGTTCAACTACAAGTCGATTTTCGGCAATAAATATAAAAAATATGGCCTTAAATTGTTTTTAACTCTTTAGATTGATTCATAATTTAATTTAAAACGTTTATTTAAGCCCAATCACATATCGCAAGTTTGGTATGCGCGAAACAAAAATGGGGTAAAATTTGTCCCACATGTGTACTACGTAGCAGAAAGGAACGCGTGTGCTGATGGGTTAAGACTGACTTTTATCGTAAACTAATTTACATCTGTTAGCCAAAATAATTGTCTCAATTACTGGAACTACAGCTTGTTAGAGGGAAAACATTTTTTACTTAAAATTGATAAGAACCCGCATACTTTGGGGGCAAGGATAAATGTCATGTCAGAGAACAAAAAGAGAAGGGGGAGGGGGCAGAAAAGTATTCCCACTTCTTCGTAAGACGCATAAATCACAGGTAGCTCACAATAGCCTCAAGTTTACGCGCAAACTCGCTCGTGGATTTCTATGTTTGGCGCATAATCGCTCTTTTTGTTTCGTTCGCTGAAATTTCTGAATAAATGGCCGCAGTTGTGAAATCGGAAACCAACTTTAAAGCACAGTTTTGAGATAAAGCTGTTTTCACAAAACATTGTAAATAAATTTAATAAAAACAATTTTTTAAAACACACTTTTATTAGTTTACTGTAAAGTAGGATGATTTTATTTAAATTATTTTTTTACTTTTTAGTCTTTGATTTATAATTTATTGTTGAAAATATAACGGTATCTTGAAATCAGTTTTTTTTTTCTCGAATTCATTACCTGTGACGCCACTTATATAGAATCAAAAATTAATTAAATTAATCGATTAACTGATAATTAAGTTCTGAATGTATTAAAGTGAGATGTTGTCATCGAGAATACATAAATATATATAAAGAATTTCAGAACTCTAGCTCATTAGAAAGTGAGTGAAGAATCTATTCTAAAATTCCTGCTTACAAACATGAAACAAATCAAATAAAAGTATATAAAAATATAAAATTCCGTTATAAAGAAAATATGTAATTGCTGTGAAAATTGTATTTATTTCGGACTTTTCGTTAAAAAGGAATCATATACAATAAAATATTATAAAAAATACTAAAAATAAAATAGAGATATTTACCCACTTTTTCCTTTTCATTTAGAACTGTTTCTATTAAAATATATATCCGAAATAGAAGGCTTTTGCTTACGCATTGTCGATTGGATAATATAGCTCTGTACTTTATGGAAAGCAGCAATTTCTTGGACTGGAGCGTTTGAACTATAAACATTCCAATAAAATTCAATGCTAGCATCAAACCTTTTTGCTGAGGAGTGCTTTTGGTACCTTCATTTATTTTGTCTCCCTCTTTGTTGAAACCCCTTTAGAGAGAAAGAGGAAAAGATTTCCGATGACTGCATAAAATTTTACTGTTCTAAGAATTCCAATCCCTCCATGAATTCAATAATAAATATTTTTTTACAAACTCTTGTCTTTCTTTTTTTTGTATAATTTCAATTTATCATCATCTATTTTTAAGAATACTGAACCACAAGGTTTTGCTGTGGAATTACTAGATATCGATTAATAGGCCAAACTTTCTTTCAGAAGAAAATTTCGCGGACCTTCAAAAACCAGCGGGAGTGTTATCCCCTAAACTGTCTCGAATACTTCCCCAAAAAGATGTTTCTCCTTCCCCCGCGTGGCTAAAAAAATTCGAACCTACTGTTATCCAGAATCCAATGACTATCAGAAGGTTTTTTCATTCTAGTGATTGAAAAATATCTAGGTAAAGAACCAAATTCAAAGCGATGCCTGCCGATTAAAACGTATATCTATCGCACGCTGCTAGATTTCACTCTTCCCGTCTCAAGGACAAACTGAAGTAATTCTCTATCTCTTGTATCTCTAATAGTTTTCGAGTTATCGTGTTCACAGACACACATACATACAGACACACATACATACAGACACACATACATACAGACACACACACATACAGACACACACTCATACAGACATACAGACAGACATGATTCCAAAATTTTGTTTTTCGGACTCAGAGAGGTCTAAAACGTGGAGATTCGTCAAAATCTCGAGTTCGAATTTTTTTGACGATTACAATACTTTCTCTTTGTATACTTCGTATACGAGAAAGTAAAAAAGTCCCCTCGAAAATGCTCAGAAGTTTGGGCTCGACTTAAAAATGAAGTGTAAGGTCAAGGAAAATCGTCCACAACGATCCCATTATATATATAAGTTGTTAAAAAACCAGTTACAGTTTGTTTTGCTAGATTTTTATTTCTGTTTTAATTTTTATACGTTATATGCTAGGATAAAGCATTCTTGTTATGATTCTAAATAAGAAAAAATAAATAAATAGGTAACCCGAGAACTAATACTGGTGGCAGATTCAAACTTATTTACTTAGTACCCGTATGTTTATACTCTGATTTTCAAAGTGGTCTGCTAGTTCTTATCGAGACGGGGGGGGGGGGGGGACTCGCGAGCAAGTATTATTTATTTTATTTGTTCATTTTTTTTATTGGGTCTGCTTAGTGAAACAAAGGACAAAATTGCTAGATAGGAAAATGCGAATAAATAGTTGTTGCCTCTCATGAAGACGCATTAGACCTTTCTACATGTTTACCCTCCTTGCTGCGTGTTTTTCTCTTTCTCTCACCCGACAGAATAAAATCAACGAACCGAAAACTTATTTCTATTTCCGCATGAACTAGTTGTGAAATTCTGTATTATCCACTTGAAGTGAACGAATTAATTTAATGGAGGTTTTCAGATTTTTAGAGAACAAAAACTTTGAAATTTCTTTGTGAAATATTTTCTTAACGTGGATATCATATTCATAAATTTAAAAAAATATATAATCGCAAGGGTGAAATATTTTTTTTCAGGAAGGAAACGAAGAATTTCATATAGATAATAAGTAGAAGTATCAATAAAAAAAAAGCTTAGCCAATCTATTAAAAATGTAATTTTAAATTTAAAATGACTACTACAAAATCGATTTGTCGAGTTTGGTACTTTTTTTAGATAAATTGAACACAGAAAATTCTAAAAAAAAAATTCTTGGATACCAAATTGGCTTTTCTTAAATCATCCAATCATTTTTTATCATCTGAAATAATCTAGCCTGCAACCCTTCCATCTTCTTCAAACATGTTATGCAGCCAGGAAGTTTCAGTTTTCACTCGCACTGTTTCTCATTTTTAAGTCCAGAGATATTTTCCTCTCCTCAATATTCTAGTCCCTTTGGAAAAAAGGAATTCTTATCGAAGGGAAAAAGGGGTTCTTAAAAAAAAGGATTACAGTGGAGTCTCCCTATAACGAAATCGCTTGGTTCCAATTGAAAAATTCGTTATAGAGAAAATTTCGTTATACGGAGATTAGATTTTTGCAGTTATTTAAGTAAATGTTCCAAACTTTTCAATAGGTGCGATAAATTCAAATGTATTTAATTATGATTTTCAATTAAAAATGGAGTAATATATATATTATAAATTTGTTAAAATTAAAATAAATTTTATTGTATAAATAAAATGCTCAAAAGTGAAGACAATTCACCAATTTAGAGAATAATGTGTACTAGTATGTACTTCGTTTATTTGACTTAAAAAATTCCGTTATTTTACATTGCTTTGCATTTCGTGATGTAAATTTTCAGAAAAATTTTCACATTTTAAGAGTGAGTGATTCCAGAAACAGGTACGTGTAAGCGAATTGTTTGCACATAAACTATCAACTTTCTTCAAAAATGAAAAAAATCGAAAAGATAAACCTCTGAAAAAATTCGTTATAGGGAGACAACCACTTCGTTATATGGAGAATGTTTTGAATGTTACTTAACATTCCGATTAAAAATTTCGTTATAGGGAGAAATTCGTTGTAGAGAGACTTCGTTGTAGGAAGACTCTACTGTATTTTCTTATAAATTTTCTTTAAATAAGGAATTCTTATCGAAAATTCCAAAATATAAAAAAATTCCGAACATTTACAGGAAAATTTCAGTTACTTCTGGAAAGACAGGAACATAGAAAGACCGGAAAATGTCGCACATTTCACATGTGTACTGGGGAATTCTCTCTCTTTTTTTTTAATACCCAAGAGAGTCCGCTCAACCCAAAAGGTTTTAAAGCATAACGGGGCTTTTCGGGGAACAGCTTTTATTAATCTTTCAAATGAAATTTGTATAAGATACTGAAAATACCGGAAATCAAATACAACTCGTATGAGTTTACATGCAAGAAACAAATGCTGATCTCAATACAATAAAGCCCAAACAAACAACACACATGACGAACACGAAGAGAAAAAAAGTAAATAAAAAATTACAAACAAAGAAATGTAAAGAATAATTCTTAAGAATGGAAAATTCTTGCAATTTCTTTCCCCTTCATGTTCTGAGCATGAACTTTTAATTCTGAAGATGCAAACTAAACAAATGAAGTAGAAATCTATCCCCGCCCCACAAAATAAGTGACGTGTATAACTTGAGTAAAGGGAGTTGTGAGTGAAGAAGATGCAATAATACAGTGGAATCTCCGTATAACGAAATCGCTTGGTTCCAGTTGAAAAATTCGCTATAGAGAAAATTTCGTTATACGGAGATTAGAGATTTTTGCAATTATTTAAGTAAATGTTACCTTTAGTACCTTTTAGTATGTGCGATAAGAACAATATTTAATTATGACTTTCAATTAAAAATGAAGTAATATTTATTATAAATTTATTAATATTATACTAATTTTTATTGTATAAATAAAATGCTCTAAAGTGAAGACAATTCACCAATTTAGAGAATAATATGTACTAGTACGGATAAACATAAAATGCGTATTGTCACATCCATTTGCTGTTTCCACCCCGATTCTTGGAATCTTGACCCGTAGAACTGTTGCTCCCTCTGTAGAAACCCAGGTCCCCACATCTGCAATACCCTTCACATAGCATTCTATTGTTATGTGTTATCGCTAGAATGAACAATGCGAGTGGTTCCAGAAACAGGCACGTGTGAGCGATTTATTTGCGCAGAAATTAGCAACTTTTTCAAAAATGACAAAAATCGAAAAGATAAAGGTCTGAAAAAATTCGTTATAGAGAGACAACCACTTCGTTATATGGAGAATATTTTGAATGTTATTTAACATTCCGATTAAAAACTTCGTTATAGGGAGAAATTCGCTGTAGGGAGACTTCGTTGTAGGGAGATTCTACTGTAATTGATAACAGTAGCCTCCGTTCTTTTAAGAGTCATCTGTAGTAGATTAATAATAGCTACTTTCTCTGTCCTACTGGATGCTCTCACCCATGATCCATAGCTTCAGATGATATTTTTTATATACGAAACATGTAAAAAAAAAAAGAAGTCATTGAATGTTTTAGCCCTCCCCCCTCGGGGGAAATTTAGCATTCTTGCGTATTACGCACCAGCGTTTTCATTTAAAAATCGTTAAGAATAATTTATCATTCCTCAGATAAATTTTGCTGCGTGTTTCTCTTATCAAAGGAATTATCATTAACAATCAACGATCACAAACAGAACATTTTAGTGTCGGGTTAATAAGCTTAAGAATATAGATATAAAGAGACGAACAAAAGTTGTGATTTAAAACCAAATATAATTTACTTAGGAGCATATTACAATTAATTTAAATTGTTCAAGATCTAACTTCACTATTAACAACCAAGTTTTGCTAACTGTTTTATTAATACCAAAGCTTAGATCTAAGTTAAATTGGAATGCTAGTTTTTTATACTTATGGCTTATCATTTCACAGATGATTAAGAAACCATGACATTTCTCGTAACCTAAGACCTTGGTATTTGGCGTTTAATTTGGCGCAACACGCGTCCTAGCAACCTTACCATTGTTACACACCCTAAACCTCAGTACAGAAGACCCTTGTATAGGGCTGATCGTTTTCAAAAGCGATAAATGACTGTCGAATGGAGTTAAAGCTATCGAAAACACGAAATCCGGTAAAAAGGTACTTGACAATAGACACTCTCTCCCCCTGTATTCAAGTGTCTGAACAAAAGATGTCTCGAAAAGCTGCAGTATAGCGAAAAAAAAATGAAATGTTTCATTCAGTTAGTATACTTAGATATACGAGTATAAACTTCCCCCACATGAACTCTGAAGGAAGTAAATAAAATAATAAAAGTATCTGTCAACCTCTCTCCAGGCAACTATTACACGAGTCCGGGTGAGAAGTTGAGAATAAAATGACAAGCGAGCAATAAAAGGAGGAAAATATCCAAAAATCTTTAGGAATAAAAAAAATCATTTCAATGATATATGATAATGGTATTCCAATTTCACTGAGGAAGATGCTGACTTTGGCATGTGACAATATTATTAGACAATTTACTATTGCCATGTTTTCATCTTTCTTTTAAAATAATGCTTTTTAGATGTGCAGATCTCCTTTGTCTTTTGTTGGGAAATTTCGGGCTAAGAGAAGCTATATTTGGCGTAATGCAAGCTTTTTACAGAAAAATTTCCCAACTATTTTGAACCCATTTCGAATAAAGTCCTTAGCCCTTGATAAAATGGACTAGAATGGATTCCTTGTTTGTTTAATTCGGATCCCTCTGAGTTTATCTTAGTTGTTTTGGCTTTCTTTGAATGATATTGATTTCCATTTCTAATATAACTTGTCTTCACTAATAATGAAAATTGTCGAAATTTGTACAAAAATTTCGCTGAACTTTTGTTTGCCGATGCATAGAAAAGAAGCAAGATATTTTTTCTTTGCTTTCTTTACAAATAAAGGTCGGAAAAGTAAAATATTCTGAATAAAACTACTCCCATCCAATAAGTGATAATAATGCTTTAACCTCTTAACAGTTTCATTTCTTTCTACTATCTAATTAAATGACGCGTTTTGTTTATGGAATTTGTTGTCGTATTCATTCAACTCGGAGTCCACAGAACATTCGAGATAGTTATGGATTCCACGTAAATTTTATATCGGATTAAGTGAAGGTGCGAATAGCTTATTAAATTTCTGTATTTTCTTTTTTAAATATTCTATATTTTCAATCAAAATTCATAATAAAGTAGCTTTATAAAATGAAAATATAAAAATCTATGGCCTTTTCCTCAGAGTTTTAAGAAAATTTATACTTATAAGAGGCAATGTTTGTGTGCGTGTGTATGTGTATGTCATGACCAGACGAATCTATCGCACTTACAGCCATGAAATTTGGCACACAGGCAGTCTTAATGGTGACTCAATGCACCTAGAAGCCAGAATTTTAAAATTTAATCTAGAAAATTTTTTATTTAATGTTTTGTGTTGTTTTGGGTCATTTTTGGGACGTTTACGGCTGTGGTATCTTTTCTAATGATCGTTGAAAAGCAATCAATGCACCATCGGATAGAACAAATAATTTTCGTTCTAATGAAGTTTGTTTTGAATTTAAAACTTACTTTACTGAATTTTGAGAAATTTTTAAATAATGGTCACTTTTCATTTATATTTTTAACTTTCAATTCTTATTTTCTTGCATCCGACGTTCTAATAACGCTATCATTTTCAATTTTTTTAGGTATAAACCGGCATATTTATCCCTGTTTTAAAACAAGAATGGTTAAAATATCTTTTTTCTCCGATTTTTTTTTATTTTTCAGTTCAAAAAAATTTCTCTCGCATATCTGAATCGACGAAGCTTTTTTTCGACCCAAGGTTACCCTCAGTTCCCAGAATGCATTTCTACTCTCCGATTGGCTGGCGGTACCAAGCAAAAGTCACGTCATACTCTCGATCATTTTATTGCGTCAGCTAATCTTAATTACTTCACTTTACTGATCCAAGAATCATTTGATTTATTTGTTTTATACTTTTGATAGTCGCGCATATATGCTGATATCTTTAGTAAACGTTAGTTTAGTTTCACTAAAAATCATGGACGAAATCAATAATGTGTGTTTGTGTGTGCGTGCGTGTGTGTGTGTGTGTTCAAAACTTTGGGCTTTTTTTTATTTTGTTGAAGTCCTTATGCTGCGGGCAACGCCGTGGGCGTACTGCTAGTAATGTATAAGAGTTGGGCAATACCCACGTAATACAGGGCATAGGAACATATTTCATAGGAGATCCAAATCTAAACAAATTCAAAGGTTAATTATGCAAATGGGATTAATTTTACGAAACTGGCGTAGCAGTAGGGACGGTTGGGAATAGGCACTTTATTTATAGCGGTTGATTTAAGGTTGTTCGTCTGCGGGAAAGGGGTCGATAGACAAGAAACCCCTTGTTCTCCTCCTCAACAACCATCTGTTCCCGCGTGTCAAATGAAGTGGAAGAGACTTTCATAAACATACACCTTCTTTGTCCCCATAATTAAGCTGAGACGACTTCTCTCTGAATATGCTTTTACGCAGATTGAAAAGACTTAGTTGATTTATCTGTATGCGATTGTAGAAACGAAAATGCGTTTAAAAACTTTCTGCTCTTCATAAGACGGCGTTTACTTCCTCCTTTGCGGTAGATATTTTTTTTTTTAGATGTTGAAGGAGGGGATTTTTTTTCAAATAAAACGACAAAATTCATCCATAGGTAAATTACTGAAGAGACGTCAGTTATAGTCATTTATCACGCAGTTTAAATTATATATGTATATTTAGAAAAAATTAGATTGTGCATTAATTGTTTATGTAAGAACATTTATACACTTGCGTAATTAATAAAAATGCTAATTAAAAACGATATTTTTAAAATAAGTTGATCATTATAAAAGCTTTCAACACGGAAATATTACAATAAAAGCTGCATCTTATATCCACAACAGGATTAAGAAAAATGATCTCGGCTTGTAGTTTAGTCGTTATTTGATAACACAAGATTGCTGATTAGTAAAAAATATGTATTTCGTGCTTAACGCAAACTGTGGGAAAAAACTAGTTTAGAAGTCTTTGTGTACTGAAACGTTTCAAAAGTTGTAATGTGAACTACGCATTAAAAGTAACACAGGAAATACTTCATTCTGAGCTTCTTCTGTAAAAACGTAGTTTTTGTTTAAATGTTATAAAATTAATTTCTTGGCCATTTTTTTATCCACTTGGACAATTTGAAATTACATCTTATCTTTCGAAATCTACTTTTCCCTGAACATATCGGATCACAAGATTGCATTTCTTTTACATGACAATTAATTTGGCTATCATATGTCCGCTTGATACTGACACTGTGAATATCGCAACGTTCATCATCAGTACATCAAAAAATGTGGGGATGGAGCAACAACTTTTTGTCCTGCAGACTTAGAAAAAAAATTTGTATACGATCATTCAAAGCATTTCTAAGCAGAGAACTTTGAAACTAGCCTCAAACTTATTAAATTTAAAAGTTAATTTTCCGTACTTTTAAATAAATATTTCAAGCGAAATAAAATTGAAACCATCGATTACATATTAATAGAAAATTATCTTCTAAAACGAAATTTTTCACTTTATGGGTTTTACTAAAGAAAGAGCAAAGCTCCTTAAAGCTGTATAACCATCACACTATTGTTGACTCTCAAATTCCTAGCTGAGATCTTTGAGCTACCAAAATCGGTTGGCTACCACATTACACCGGGAGAGATCGCTTTGCTGTCAAGCCGTGAAATAGTAGCTTCAGCGGGACGCCCTGAACAAACGACAATGAAAAGAGTGGAGAGAGAAAAGTTTTGCGGGCCCTATCATCGAATCACACGACGGGGGAAGCTGCCAACTCCCCTCTCCCGTCCTCAGCTCTCCCCTTCGCCCATTTAGTAGTAGAATTTCTAAGCTTAAGCGGAAAAAAGTCAGTTTAACTTTGGGCTTCATTTCAGGAACACCATTTCTAGATTGTGAGACCACGTGCAATTTTTTTCAAAATGATGAATCTTGAGAGCGAGTATTATGTGTGTTGATTAAATTGTGACTGTACTTGGATATGCCTGGATTGTGGATAATGCTTGAAATCGGAAAGTTAGGAAGATTGTTGAAAATTCTTGGAATTAAATTAACTGCTGTAGGTACGGTGGATTAACTTGCTACAGCGATGCCTAGTTACTATGATGAATTTCATTCGTTCATGAGACCAGTTGATTTAAGTACTTCAAGCCCATATACTACCTGGATAGGATGCTTTCGAAAAAGTAAGTATAAAATTATGGGATTGTCTTCAGTATTCAAGATACATAAAATCAAAACTGTGTTGACTAGTTCTTAATCTTCTTGATTTTAGTGGGTATAATGCCTGATCAAAAATTCTGAAAAATTTTGGCTTTATTTTTTTTATTCCGACTCTTTAACGGGATATGCACATTTCTTTTTATAATGTTATACAATTTATGAATACAAATATGTTAAACTCTTTTTTATAAATATCAACAAAATGTATACTTATTATGCATTACATAAAAAAAATGTATAGTACATTTTACTAGCAGACTAATTCTGAATATTTTTATCGCACGTGATTGCTTTTACTTTTTAGAATTCAATCACCTTTGGATTCTTTGATTGGAAATCGTCTGTTATATGAATGTGACATTAAAATAACAAAAATAAATTTAAGAGATAAATTTTGAAGATTTCATTACACTCATTCAGAACTGCAAAAAAAATTAGTAAGCTCTTTTTCCTTGTTATTTTTTACTTGACCCTTTTCAGTCCCAATAATCCATTTGGAATCATCATATTCATTTATTTTTTTTTTTTTTGCATCTAAACCTCCCTCTGATAACAAATGGACATCATTAAATTCTTCGCATTTTCCTCTTTTCAAGTATATTCATTATTCTTACCAGTAAATGGCTGCACTATCGATTTTATCTATTGAAAATTGCCTTTTTGCCTGCTGACTGAAAAAAAACTACATTCAGCAAAAGATGTCAAAATAAAAATCACTTTTAGCATAATTTAAATGAAATTACGGGTGCAACTTAATTCTTATTTTTTTTTAATATGTTGAAATATTTTAATTGAGCTGTTTTTGGTAAATATTTATTTTAAAATTTGGGTTTGCCAATGGAATAATAGGCCCAAAATGAGTACATTTCAGAAATTTCAGATTTTAAGAAAGAATAATAAATTCTTGAGAATGAAAGGGTAAATATTGACCATTGGTGCTCCAATGAGTAGGTTAACTCATCGTATATGAATCTATATTATTCTGATTTTCGTAATAGGAAATTTTATCGAACAGCAAGTCGATGCGGGCAAGAAATAGCCGTCAAATTAGTCTGATTTATATAACAATTTTCTATAAAATAAATCAGAAAATTGAGTAAACTTGCATCCACAATTTACTATTAAACATCTAATTACCTTTTCGATAGCAAAAAGTTTATATTTTGACTACACCTTTCAAATATCTGCTTTATTGATATCTTATGCGAAAAGTTCAATGGTAATTGATTCATCTTTAACTAACAAAAACAATAAAATTAATAAAATAGCTTTAACAACTATTTTCAGTAATTTTTATTGAGCATTTAGTGTTATTTCTACTATGGGCAACTCACTCTTTCGAAAATATTATTCGATCCAAAATCTTGATTAACAACCTGTTAGAATCGAACTACAAAAATGTTAACTATTTAAAATCTTACAATAGCAAAAGCAAATTGAAATTATTTTTTAATAAAGAATCGGGAAGGGTCTAGAAAATAAGCAACAGTAATGAATAATTGCATGCCCGAGCCTTGGAAGTTTATTTTTCTGCTAATTTAATAATTCAATCTTTAAGAACTTGCACGCTCTCACAATTCAAAGCGAGAAAACATCAGGTCTCACACAGCGAAACCTTTTCTTCGTTTCTCAATGTTTACCAAATCTGTTCAAATGCAGTTATTATCATTACTGTTATTTAGAAACAACTCCAGTGTTTCGCATTTGTTTACTTATTCCGTGTTTAAAAGAAGGCGTTAAGACAAAAAAAAAAAAAAAATACCAAAATTAGAAAGAAATCGACAAGTTCGGAGCTAACCGTGGGAAAAAAGACAGTTGCTGTTTCATTACTTAAAGAATGGCATTTACCTTCTCAGAAACACGAGCTGAGGTCAATATTATTTATATCAAAGAACAGGGAAGACACAGAAAGTGAAATGATCCCAGTAACCGGTTCGCGTATATTTCGGTTTTCAACTCTTGCAAATATGTTTGTTTGTTTGTTTAAAATTCAGTGGATTTCATTATTTTCACTCTTACACGGCAATGAAACAACAGTACCTGACTGGTTAAGTCCCAGGTCTGTTTCAGTGAAATTTTCCAGTTGACCTTGTAACCTTCTTAACTGGATGCAATCTCGAATCCTTTACCCATAAAAAGTAAGAAAAGCTTATAAATACATAAATGGTTTTCAGAAATATGCAAGAGAGTTTGAGGTTTATAATAGCTTTTTTTAAAAATATCCTACTGATACTTTTAGAAGTTTTCAATTTAATTTGAACAAAAATGTTAAAAGAAGAAAATTGTAGTCATTTCTTGTTTTGCATGTATATAAAGTATATGAAGTTGAGACAATTTAGTAGTGTAATTTTGAAATAGTTTTATTTTAATTGAGACTAAAGGAGGGTTAGTATATTATGTTCATTCTTAACTGGTCGCAATGTATCTCGCGGATTTAAATCTATTCCATGATATGTTTATCCGGTTTTGATAATTTTTCCTTTACAACTATAATAATTAGTCCTAATGAGAAAGTAAATGAGCATTATGTAAGAAAAATTTTAATTGTAATAGGTTAAAAGCAGCTAGTGAATGCCGACTTAACGTCACAGTATATCCCCGAACTCGGAGCCAGGACGGCTTCTTGTCGGTTAGGTAGGTATAGGTTAACCTTATTAAAAAAATGCAAACTTGTGTGCAAATAAAAATGCAAAACATTGGTTTTCAAAAACAGTTTGAACAGATGCGGTTTTTGACAATTTGAGGCCGTCGATGACTTTATAGACAGTGGTTATTCATGATGTAAATATTTGGTTTAATAATTAAAGGAAAGCTAATATTTTTAACAATTATGATTTAAACAAATGCAGCCTCGAACTAAAGATGAATGACAATATACTTCCAGGGACCACCAAACAAGGTCTTGCGGGCTTTACATAAATGCAGACTGCATGCGTATCTATTTGATATTTCGACTAATAGAAGGTAAAGATCATGTGCCACACTCCATGGAGGGCGAGACGAAGGAAGAGCGTTAGATTATACAATTTAAATGTTAGAAAAGTTTCTATGTAAATTTCGATTGAAAGTTTAAGGCACAGATAGAAAATTAATAACTTAATGGGCAAAACTGAAAGAAAATTAAGAATTGTTTAAAAATAATCTAAGAAGGGCGTTTGCTTTAATAGTGATGGTTATAAAGAGAAAAATTTTTGGATTACAACTTCAGTATTAAACAGTTAGTGCAAGTTTTTATGACGTGCTAGGATTTCATCACAAGGCAATCTAATCACAAGAGAAAAAGTGAATAAGAACATTTTTATTGATTATTTGACTGAAATCTATTAATCAGTTAGTTACAAAACAAAAGAATTCAGACAACTTCACGAGTGCAGTTTATTATTTATTTTACCCGTACATTAATTCAGAATCGTTGAAAACAATTTCGAAATATTCTTTTATTCCGATAAAACAGTGTATATTAACGAGTTCCGTGTTAAGACATATGAATTTAATATTTGGACTGGGCTTCTTAAGGTACTATAGCATAATCATGTATTAAAAAATGAATTGTATATGAAACCTTTGTATTAAGCTTTATGCATAATGCAAACTAAAATAATTTAAGAACGAAGTAAACAGAAAATTAACGAAATGCTTTTTTCCCAAATCCTGCGCAGTCCTTTTCGATAATGCCTTCTTCCAACTACTTGCAATTTAATTTTCCCTACTGATTGAAAAGTCCATGATTTTACACTTGTTTTCTTACTTCTAATTTCCGCTATTTAATGGTAACTATTATTTTTCAATGACAACTCCGAAAGATATTGCTTAAAAATTTTATACACAGTGAAAATTTGTTTATGTGAATCTTTCTTAAACATTTCATTTAAATCGTTTATCGAACAACTAAAGAGATGCTTGAAAACAATCGATAAATTAAAATAATAATAAACCAACGAATGGATCTTTCTTATCCCAAAGAAATGTATGTTAATACAGTGTTCATGAACAAGTCGCATATTTAGTGCAGAAATATTTGATAACTTCTTACAAAAAAATTTGAAAAGTATATAAACTGCGTTTAAAGGAATTTATTACATATGTAAATTCCGTTATTTCACTTACATTCTGAGTCACTCTTTATTTATTTGTTTATTTACAAATACTTCCAAGCCATATCGCATGTTTTTTTAAAATTTCCCAGGGAACACTCCCGAAAAACAAGAATTTTGCTCTCAAGACAATCTAAGAGCCAAATTGCACAGAAGATTTGCACCCGCCCCGCCCCCGCCCAGACAGAACCACAAAATTCTCCGAAATAGTCGCTATTATCCATACACGGTGATAACGTCAAATGGAATTGGTGAAGTGGAACTGCTGATTTTGATCGATTCTGAGAAACTATAAAAAAGAAATGTTTTTCAACATGTATATCATAGTAAATAAATAAAGATATTAGCGATCGACTCGAAGTTTTTGAACAACCGAATTCTATCAAGATAAAAAAAGATCAGAAAAAAGTGAAGGGACTTTTAATGTTTTCTTCGTTTTCTTTCTTTTTTTTTTTTTTTTGTCGCAAATGGGAAAACTAATTTTTTCTATTAATCTGTATTGCCTTTAATTACCAAATTAAAGTCTTGCCTTAATGTGAATTAAATAACTGTGATTTATTGCCATCTTGCCAATTAATTGTTCATTTCTCGATATCGATCCGAGAATGTTACAGGCTTTCGAGAGAAAGAGTTATTTGTCACGGTCAAATGGTCAACTTGAAACCACTTTTGATTTTGAAGATATTTCGAAGCTTTTGGTTGGCGTTAAAATAATAGGGTAATATTATTTAAGCAAAACTAATTATTACTACTATTTCATTTTTCAATTTCTGGTAAGATCTTAAACTGCTAAAATCGCAAACACTCTGAAATTGAAGGATAAAAATGTTTGCAAATCTTCATATGATTCATCTAGTGATGCCTCATTTATCTCGGCTAAATTGGTTTCAATAATTAATTTTGTTCTATTTATCAGTTATTCTCAAACACATCATACCAACGACAGTGAAATGATGAAAGGTAATTCAACTTCACTGCAATTTATATTTGCATTATCGAAAAAGAAGAAAAAAACATGCAAACGCTTGGTATTACACGTGCAATGATATAATTGTTTGATTGCTAATGCACTTAAAGGTTATTTTCATCATTATTATTAATTTATCATCATTAATTAATTATCAGTCATACAATATTAATAATTTTATCAGTATTAGTCTTTTTATTTAACAGAATTGATTATTATTTTATCAATATCGACTTCATATGAAAATCTTTTCCTTGTTGATAATTGCAGTACAACTTAAAATTTTATTTCATGCAAGATTGCTTTTGGAGGTAATAAATCTTTATACGAATCATTTTCGATAAATGAAATTGTCCAAATCATTATTTCTATTTTATCTATGAAGGAGAATGGTTTGCACTTATTTATTACACTACAATTCATATTTATTATTATTAGCTATAGCTGTCTTAAAACTGTATTGAAACTTCATTTTTTTCATAGAAGTCTAGCTGCATTGAATTTAAAAATAGATTATATTAAGAATATTATATAAATACACTAATATTTTAATAGAAAGGTAAACAATTCAATTCGTCTACAAAGCAAATAAATTATCAAAATTATTTCTACTTATATTACCACAGTAACATATACACTTCATATTTATTAAGTTACATCATAAAAATAAATCACCAAACAATACTATAGTATAACTTGTTGAAAATATAAACCATAAGATGCTTATATTTTCACTTTCAGATTCTTTTTAATTGTGAATGTTTAAAAATGAAAATTGTAAATGTTTCATACCATTACGAGTTTATCAAAAAACACTTTTTTTGGCCGTGTAACACAATGCTGTAATACAATTGAATGTTTCCATGTCTTATGAATTTCGGGTTCGTTTCAGATTCAAGCAATATCAATTATTTATCCTCCTTGGATCTGGAATCGAATCCTGGAGTGGAAAACATTCAGCCCAAAATGGGACGATCGAACTCATCAGAATCACAGTCCTCCAGTAAGTTGCCACCGTCAAAAACAATTAACTCTATGTGACTATCTTCTCTTTAAAATGGTGTCGGATTTTATCAACCCTTTCTCTTTCAAAAAGTGCCATCGATATTGATCAACGAAACAAATCGATAGAACTTTCCTTGCATCTTCATTTATTGCTAATCAGTTACAAATATGTAAGAAGAGCTTCACATCGCTTTTCAAAATTACAATAACAGAGCTGTTTAATCATTTGAAATGTATCAAATTGATAACCGGGTGTTAATTTGAGCAAATGCCGTTCAATTTCCTTTTCCCCACCTAAAAATATCCTCTTACTATCCATCCCAAACTTTTAAATCTTTCACATCGCTTACTTTAAGTCATTTTTTAGGAAGCTCGTGAAATAAAAACATACCATTTCTAATTTAAATATTCTTGGGGTATTTGTAACAATCTTTCCTCACGTATTTCTGATAACAAATATTTCTTCTTTCAACTACTTTTGTTTCTCCAGTAGCATTATTATAACATGCAGTTTGAACACAAGAAGGTTCCTGTGCCAATGATAGTTATTTAATGGTTATGTAATTACAGGTCATGGTGGTGTCAATCAGTTGGGAGGTGTTTTCGTGAACGGTCGTCCCTTGCCAGATATGGTGAGACAAAGGATAGTGGAACTGGCTCATCAAGGTGTGAGACCCTGTGATATTAGTCGGCAACTCAGGGTGTCTCACGGTTGTGTGTCCAAAATTCTGGGAAGGTAAGTTCACTCTTTCTCTTTATGCTAAGACAATACATTAAAAAGAAGTAATACCGGTCGACTAAAATTTCCAACTTTTAAATTGAATTACAGTGGAGTCTCCCTATAACGAAATCGCTTGGTTCCAATTGAAAAATTCGTTATAGAGAAAATTTCGTTATACGGAGATTAGAGATTTTTGCAGTTATTCAAGTAAATGTTCCAAACTTTTCAATAGGTGCGATAAGTTCAAATGTATTTAATTATGATTTCCAATTAAAAATAAAGTAATATATATTATAAATTTGTTAAAATCATACTAATTTTTATTGTATAAATAAAATGCTCAAAAGTTAAGACAATTCACCAATTTAGAGAATAATATGTACTAGTATGTACTTACGTTTATTTTACTTGAAAAATTCCGTTATTTTACATTGCTTTGCATTTCGTGATGTTAAATTTTCAGAAAATTTTTCACATTTTAAGAGTAAGTGGTTCCAGAAACAAGCACGTGTGAACGAATTGGTTGCACAGAAATTATCAACTTTCTTCAAAAATGACAAAAATCGAAAAGATAAACCTCTGAAAAAATTCGTTATAGAGAGACAACCATTTCGTTATATGGAGAATACTTTGAATGTCATTTAACATTCCGATTAAAAATTTCGTTATAAGGAGAAATTCGCTGTAGAGAGACTTCGTTGTAGGGAGACTCTGCTGTATTATGAAAAAAGGTAGTCGGGAATGTTTTCAATATTATCTCAATGCATTGTATTTTGATAAAAAATACTAAAAAAAATTTTTTATAAATGACACCAAATAAATGCTGTTAAAAATAAAAATTTTAGTAAAAACTTTTTTCGAATAAATCATTCCGCTACCAGTCTCTGTTTAACCTTCATTCTTTTCAAATTTTGATCTGTCGCTCGATGATATGTTTATGATCCAAATAGTTTTTTAAAAAAATCTATATTACTTAAGGTATCCGACTGTGTTCGGAGACATTTTTTTTGAAAAATAACTTATATATATATTTTTAATGTTATTTTTCAACTGCATGTTTTAAAACTATGAAAATATTGTAAAATTAGGCTTTCAAAAAAATATTTTTTTAAAAAAACTGAGAAATTTGAAGAAAAATGACTAAAATATTTGCCTTACGCTAACAGCCATAGACAAAATGATATTTTAAATACACATAAAACCTTGTAGGAGTACATTTTTATGACAGTTATCTGTGTTATGCTCTAAAATATTTCTTGTACTTCAAAATAGTTTTGAGATATAGCTGAACATAATTAATAAACTGGTAATTTTTCATAAAAAATGCTTTACGTTTATATTTAAGCACTTAAAAATAATACTTGATTTTAAAATTGACCTTAGTTTTTAGAGGAAAACATCAAGCTTATTACAGAAAACAATCTCAGAAAATTTTCTTATCAATACTTGAATAACTTTTTCAGAAATCATTGTTACGGTCGACAGTTTCCCTCAAAAATATCATTTCTCAGAAAACACATTTCAAGTTTTCATGCAACATAAAATAATGCTTACAGTTCGGTAATAAAACAGCTGTAACCCCATTTGTAATTCAAGTAGAATAAAAAGTGAGACAGTTTTAGAAAATAACAAAATTAAGTCATAAAAATTTTTTGATAATTTCATCAAAAACGACGATTTTAAACCAGTCGGATACCTTAATGAAACATTTTTTTAGAACAGTAAACTAAAAATAGATAATTACATTGATAAATAATCACAATAATAGTTCTTTTAATGCTTCCTTATTTCACAAATTATGTGAAATAAAGAAATATCAAAATAATAAATACTAATTTATTTGCTGTAATATGATAAAGAAAAAATATTTCCATTACTGTAAAAAAAAAAAATCTTGATTGGAAAGAACAAAACTGAGACACAGGAGTCATCTTAAATGTAAGAATTACCTGCGTGTCTCTTTTTATTAGATTCCTCACGTTAATGTCTTTAAAACACCATCTGATACAATTCGGAACAATAAATGAAATTAGAATTGCTTCATTACCCCTTTCAAAAAATAAAAGAAAGGAGTGCTTGATGAAAAAAAGTCAACAGATGTCATGCTGAGACTTGTGATTAATAGGCCGGTTAGGTCCTGTCTGTCTTCAGCGACTAAAAGACGTGGGCTGAACCTCTTCATCTGCGGTACTATTCCCAGATTTGCAGTATTATACCATCTGTCTTCGCTTTCATGTTTCGCGTTCTAATTTAAGCGGAAGATTTTTCTCCGGAACAGAAAAAGGTAACGTAACGAATTGAGAACCAGACGCGCTATCCATCTTCTCCTGAGCTGCACTGGAAGGCTGGATACGGAATATGTTTTCCTTCGGAAGTACAAATTGGCGGAAAATGATTCTTCGAGTTTGCGTATCACATCTCACTGCTCTTTCAACTAACCGCTTTTCTGTGCGAAGAAAATGATTGAGGAGCTGGTTTGTTGTGAAACACGGTGGAAGCAACAAGGTGCTATAAATACCCTCTTGCAACACATATGAAGAATTAATATATATATGTAAAAATCTCAGTTAATTTTATTTCAAATTCTAATATTATATATTTTAAAATCTTAATGTAGTATTCCAAAATCACTTTTCTAAAACTCCAGTTTCGTTCTTTTCCCGCTCTGGAGGTATATTAAATCTCTCGTTTTGGCATATTTATTACTGAAAGAATATTTTAATCGCTTTCACGTGCCCACCGAAAATAATGACGCTTCTCCTTGGCGCTAGACTTTTTTCCTAAAACTCTTACGTAATTTATTAAAAATACCCAATATTCCCTTCACTTTGATCATGTGTCAATATGTTATTCCCTTATCTGAGAGAATACAGGGATTTTTCTCTTCACTTTCACTTGAAACCTAAACGGAGATGCACGTACACCCACCACTCTCCTAAATTTTACTTAAATAGTTTGATAATAAAATAAGAAGTAGTTATTTGCTCGGCCTGTTTATTTCGATGTTTACAACCACGAAAATCATTATATATATATATATATATATATATTCTCTCTCGCTTTTAATACTAGTGGTGTATCAGAGATTTAGGCACCGAAAGAAGTAAGCAAACCGTGCGCTTCTTATAAAATTATTTAATATTTAATGAAAATGGTACTTTTGGGGTCCGTCAAAGTAATGTCGTTCGGAAACGCCATATTGATTTGTCCGTTATTACTGCTCAGAGCTTTTAGCTCGTCATTGATTTTACTTCCCCATTCCCACCCTACCTCTGAAAAGATGCGATACTGTGCTGCATGGTGTATTTATGAACAGCGAATCTTCCTTGAAATATTGAATTGATTTATTAAAAATTACTGTAGGAAAGTCGCAAGCAAAAATATTCCACAACCTCATTGAACCTGAATGAAGATTAAAACAAATTAGAGCTAGGACTGATCAGAAAACAGGTGATAAATCTATTCTTAAACACATAAATACGAAATACCAAAACGAAAAAATTTTTACTAAATCTTATTAAAAGAATATAAAGCATGGCTCCAGAGCATTAGTTGCATGCATGCATCTATTATATTGATTTCGTGGAGATAAATATGATCATTATTTTTATTTCTTTTTCTCTTATGCTGTTAATTTTACTGATGCAAGCACGTGTCGATATGACGTCCCAATACGTATCCTCTTATAAACCTTAAAATTATCCTTATGTTTCCTACAAGAAGGATGTTTTTACTAATTCGAAGCTATAGGAAGTTCTGCACTTTTTCCTTTACTAGATGAAAGTTCAAATAAGTGCAATTTAATCGCAATCTCTTCATGTCCCTTTCCCTTCTTGTTGCTTTTCTAGGATCTTAATAACTTTTCATTCAATGCAAATTAGAGGGTTTAAAAAAATGTCGGTTAAATCAACATGCAGGGTAATTCATCTTAATTATTAGTTCATTCTCTTATGCCTTTCAGTAATCTTTTATGTAATCTCTGAGCAAAATATTGCTCAAATCTTGATTTTTTTTTTCTTTCAACTAAATACAATTGAAACAATCTTCATTTTTTTGTTGCAATGAAAGAATACTTCGAGAAATATAGCAAGGCCCCGTTTATAAGTCTTTCAAGAGACCGACGTTAAACGGCTTATAAATGAAAACACGTATAATCGAAGCGAAGTATTTTATCATTACAATGAATACGAATGAATCGGGATTGTGATGAAAAGACGTATAAACGGTGATTTACTGTATATTATAAAATTATTCCTTTCAATTTTTTGATTTACTTCAATATTTGATTGAAATCTAGAATTACGATTTTTGCTTTGGGCTATTTTCCAATGATTTTTCTTGGAATATTCTTTAAAACATTGTGAAAGGTTAAATATAAAACTTAGTGTGGAAATAATTGATGTTAGTTGTTTCTGAAAAAAGAAAGAACACCGGTTAATTTTCTATGGTTTTCCCATCCGTTGTTGGAATCAAATTCAGCGCAGGTGCTGGTTCAGAAACATTATGCGGCGTTGGCCAGCTTCCAAGTAAGAAAACAGAGATCTCTTCTAAAGAAGACGAATACATCAGATAACGAATCCAACTTTCATGATCTCATTTCTAGCGACCCATATTCATTTTTATTTTGTCCGGCTCTCATCCCAATCTTCCCGTAATTTTTTTTATTATTATTTAACTTCAAAATTTATTTCTGGTGCTTAGAAAAATATTTAAAGAGGGATACAGTTAAATGGATCGTTACATTTCAAGTTTTTATTTATAACATAGGAAATCACTTAAGTCACTCAAACGCAAAGATTTCATAAACATTTTCCATCTTTCTTTAATTAAAAAATTATTTATAGTACGCGCCTAAATATTCTTTTATATAAAAAGCTACTTTTTAGGAGAAAATTTATGTTCTCATTTTATAAAAAAGTTAATTTTTGTATTGGATGCTGTCTGTTTTTGTTTAACAAAAAATGCATTGAATTAAAAAATAGTTACAAATATTTATATGTAATCTATAAAATCGAAAAATCGCATTCAGTTCATATTCAATAATCCCGTAATATCATTAAAATATCTTGCATACATTCATTTCCTTTTTTCCAGATATTACGAGACTGGTTCTATCAAGCCTGGAGTCATCGGTGGAAGCAAACCTAAAGTTGCAACACCAAAGGTGGTAGATGCCATTGCCAACTACAAAAAACAAAATCCAACCATGTTTGCATGGGAAATCAGAGACAGGCTGCTGTCGGATGGAATATGTGATCAAGACAATATCCCATCTGTTAGTTCCATTAACAGGTCAGTACATGATTTCATAAAGGAAATTGGGCAACTCTCAAACAAACTTTATTTGCCTACTTGATGGTTGGTGGTTGATTAGTTCAGGTTTTATGGCGCAAGGGCCAGGTATGACCATGCTGCGCCAATCATATGGTTATGGTCGCAGGCAAATTGTAACATCTAAAAGGTTATGAGAACGAAACACGATGGTAAAGAAGCATGTAAATTTTCGTTCTAAAGTTAGGCCCAAGTGAAACAATAACGTAAAATTCATGGTATTTAAATAAAATGATAAAAACCAATGGCTTTCAAAAAGTTAAAAATGTTTTGATTAGGATGTTATCCCAGCAGATCAGATGTTTTAAGATGATTTGCCAAAAAAAAAGTAATCGCTGATGGTAAAAAATGGGGCATTCAGATAAAATATGAATGACTCAACATGATATATAATGCAGGTTGGGTATCTTTCGCCAAAAAGATGTTTATGGGTAAAAAGAGTATGACCAATACAAAGCCGAGGCAATCTCGTATCAAGTTTGCCTATACTTGAATTCTGTTTACAATAGAATGGTAGCAATTTCAAAATACAGGATTTCAGACTTAATTATAATACGCGAATAATAATAGAGCTGTTTAATTTAAGGAACGGAAAATGATTGCGCAACTATGGCTTTTAATCGTAACGAAGTTTAGCTAATGATTGTCATCATTCTTACCAGAATTCCTCAGGAAGGAATCTACCTACTCTGCTGAGAAGCGAAGAACGTCCAAACATTTATATAACTTTTTTTTATATAAATGTTTATTCGCAGCCAGTGACTAATGAAGCAACATTTATCTCGTCCCCCTATGCGTCTTGTTGCAAAACGAACTCTTTCTTCTTCCGACAAGCAATGTCTGTCATGTATCACTGGCAGAAGAAAATAACTCATATCAGCCCTAGAGAGCGTTTATGTAAGGCACTGTGCCAAATAGGATTCTACAAACCCGACATATTCGCTTTTATTTATTTATTTATTTTAGTTTTGTTCCGTTCATCAAATTTTATGTAGTTTGAAATTTCCTTTCACTTTCAGATCATTTAGGGATTTTGTTTGAAATATCCTTTTTTTCTGAAAATAATGCAGTAGAACTCCGCTAATCCGAAATTCCGGTTAATCCGAACCTATTTTATTTTCGAAAATTGTATTCAATTGAAAAGATTTAAATATACACACTAAAAACAAAAAAGTACTTTTTCAGCATGCATAATTTTGTACACATTGAAGAAACTAATGCAATTCGCCGTAAGATAAAGTCACTCCATACAGGAGCACATCCATTATTCTAATGAAAAGGGGAGACATATTCTCTTTCGATTGCTTTTGAATAAAAGAATTCAAGAGATAGTAGTACTGAGTACTTATAACTTACATTTTTTTAGCACACATCTTTTTCTTTTCTATTTTTATCGGAATTTCGGGTAATCCGAATTTTTTGTAATCCGAACAGGCACCGGTCCCAATTAGTTCGGATTAGCGGGGTTCTACTGTATTAAAATAAATATATATGTTAATAATAAGGTATGAAAAAAATGGATATTTGTCTTACAAGATTTTTAAAAAAATTAATCATGTATAATGTAAACTCGAAGGACAGATGACTACATGGGAAAATCTATTTCGTCTAATAGTTTTTTCTTTTTGTCTTATTTTAATTTATAAAAGTAAGGCGATCGAAATATTAGTGAATGAACACTTTAAAAATATATAAAATATTCTATTCTTAGAAGAAGAGAAATCTTTATTTATTCTTCTATACGGTAAATAATTACAGTTTGAAAGTCTGAAAAAAATGCCAACAGACTATGCATGTGGCTTTGTACAAATTATTGACTGTTCATTCACAGTTAAATTAAACAGATAAACAAACTGCAAATTCCTGTTCTTCATTTACTATAATCGTTTTTGCTACATCGATACATCTTGCTTGATTCGATAAAAGAATGTTTTGTAGTTGCTAAGTTTAACGGTTCGGAACTATGATAATTGATGAGAAAACAATTGCAGATTGAAAAAATAAACATTTCAGCTGATAAATATTTTAAAATAGTTAAACCAAAATATTCCTCAGCAATGAACTTTTTTCGTAAATTCTTAGCTTAGGAATAGCAAACATAACAAGTTATGTTATAATGCCGGCATGCTTTTCTTAGCAGCAACTAAATTGCATTATTTGGGTATTTCTTGCAGGATTGTACGAAATAAGGCCGCCGAGAAGGCCAAACACGTAACATCCAGTTCCAATAGTCCCAGTCCTCAAATGACATCTACTGTAATTGTGACGTCTCATCCCGACCAAAGGCCATCTTATTCCATCAATGGTATTCTTGGTATTCCTAATCCCTTAGAAGATAATAACGGTAACAAGAGAAAGAGAGACGACGACAACAGCGACCACCGTAAGTACTTTTCTTAAAGTTATCTTATTTATTTTTTTACTTCTTTTTTTCCATATTAAATTACTGCAATAATTTTACTGATATTTCTTCGAGTGCCTTTGTTTCTTTCGAATGAAGTCATTGTAGTCAGACACGATAAACTTCCAAAAGTCGATCTGAATTTTAGAAGCACAGCCCATGCTTTTTAAGCATTATACAGTAATGTCTTCTATAGACCATTTAATCTCAAACTGCATCTTTCATTTCAATCTATGTAAATCATTATGTATTTAATCCAATTTATTTAATAGGCAAAACAGGATATGTATAAAATGAAGTTACACTTCAGAATAGTCCAGGTATAAATGGAGTTGACTTTCGAATTATTAATATTGATTTCTTTCAATGTCTTTTTTCTTAATATAAAAATCCTTATTTGATACTTAACTAAAAATCAAAAATATTTTTAAATTTTGGAGTTATTCATTCGTTTGAAAATCCAGCATGTTCGATACCATTTTTCCCCCTCGTCTATTTTGACAATACGGTAGAACTCCAATTATCTGTAGCCAATTATATGAATCTCCTATTATCATAATTGATTTTGTAATTTGTGAATCGGATCAATTTTTTTGCTTTTTTTGTTCAATTCTTACAGTATTTTTGTAGATTAATACATACGGCAGTAATATAATTGTATCTTGCGTTTGTTAAATTTAATTTCATGAGTTAGAGTTTTTTCTATGTCTGACGCCTTTTTTACTTAATTTCTGAGCTTTATTCAATCTTTCAAACTTTCGTATATCCGTTAATTGTAGTTCTACGGTATATAGTTTGATGTATCTTTTTTCTTGATTTAATTTTAATAATATTCTTTTTCTTTTATTTTTTTGAAGTATTGACTTGATTTGATACACGAATAAAACCAAAAGAGTATGATACATTAAAAGGTAAAGTTTTACATCAGATTTGTTACTTTATTCTATCCTTTTTAACAAACCTAATAACGAGCACGAGTGTCTAATTGCATCTCAACAAAAACTACGTTCTAAGTAAGTATCTACAAAAATTAAGTTCTAGCTATCAAATTTTGAAAATGTACGAGGTTTCTAGAATTTCACCGTGCGTTTTGAAGCCATTATTCATGAATATGAATCTTATTACTTATTCATCGCAATGATAAGAGGGGTAGAGAATAATAAAGCTCTGAAAGCTCTCCTCCTGGTTCGACAGATTTCAGTCTTCACGGTCTACCGCATCCCTTTACCTCATTCATCTCATACAAGCGATTTCTACCATTGTATATAATATTGCAAGAGTGCGGTTACGCGTTGCCACCCGGCGTGGAAAACTTAGTGCGGATAGCATGTAATAAATATATCGTCACTAGCTGATACGCCCGGCGTTGCTCCGGATTAAAATACTTTCATGTCTAATATTTTTAATGTGAAAACTACTATTATATAAAATATTATCATACACAAAATCCTTTTATGGTCTGAAACGTTTTTTAATTAAAATGAAGATATCAATTGAACCAGTAGATTTTTAAAAAGCGTCGATAGTTAATTTTGTTTATAAATTATTAATTATTTGTTACATAGATACTTCAAATTTTCGTAACAAATACTGAAGTATAAGAAAGGTTTTAATGAATATTTTGAAACGATTAATTAAATAGTTAATTTTTCATTAATTGAAAGGATGAAAATAATCCAAATCAATAGTTGTTCCTAATATAAATTGTTTATCGTCGTTGTGAATCGTATACTTTTAAATTTTCTTTTAGTGTTTTTCCAGAATTCTGCTAATGTATTATGGCAGCAGTTCTTCGTATTATTGTTGTTCTTCAACAATAAAAAATATTGGTGCAAATTGCGTATAAAATTAACTTTGAAATTTTTGAAAAGAGAGAAACAAATTGTACGGAAATGAAATTTGCGTCACTAATAAGCTAATTTTCTGAAATTCAATCAGGCGTAAAATTAGTTTCTCCGAATTTTTCAAAATTTTTTTATGAACTGAAATTTTAACTAACTTTTGGACTTTGAAAAGTTGACAGTGATCTTTCTCTTGCCTTAAATAATAAGTGTGCAAAGTTTGGTTGGGATCGGTTCTGTGGTTTAAGAGGAGATGTGGAACACACACACATTCATAGTCAAAATGTCTTTTATTTATATAAAGATCTCGCCGTCGTTTCTAAACCAAGTTTACAAATTCATAAAATTATATCAAAATAACACAAAATGCGAGGTACTTCCTTGAAAGTCTTGATAAAGCCAAAACAAGTCTTGAAAATTAAATATTTTTTAATGTTTTTTTTTTTTCAGTTTAAGGTATAATGTTTTAGCCAACTCCACACTTAGGCAGACTACTGGGCGTTTCAATAATGAATGGTAAAAATATACTGCATAAGCCATTGAATAATAAATTTTGAAAAAATTATAAAAATTAAAGAAAAAATTGCACGAAAATAATAAATAGATAAAGAAATATTTACAAAATAAACAGAAATATCGGGAAAATAAAGGCTGAATAGTTCAAAGTCTCACCGTTGCCTAGCAACGGAGAATCTATAAATTTCATTCAAAATCGTCTGCGACAATTCAATCATTTGATTAATAAAATTTTGACAAATTAATAAAAATGAAAGAAAAATCGCAAAAATTGAAATTGATATCATTGAAAAGGTAAAATTTTGAACTTTAAGATGGCATAAAAATATTTTTTGTGAAACAGTTTGCTCCAAAATTACTGCGGAAAAACTGTTTCGGTTAATTTCTAATTAACTGACTGTTTAATTAACTTTTGAACTTTGTAAAGTTCATAAGTGTCTTTCCCTTGTCTAAAATAATAAGTGTGCAAAATTTGGTTGAAAACATTCCATTGGTTTAGGAGGAGATGTGGAACATAGCCACATACCCACATACATAGCCACAATTACTTTTTTTTATATATTAAGATAAAACAGAGCATATACACTCAGTGAATGGAAACGGAAAGCTAGCATCATTAAAAATCTAATTTATGTTATACCTTCGCAGTTTGTTTTATATTCCCCAAAGCAAGATTTTTTTTAAATTTTAATTTTTAAAGTTATTATTGAACTTTAGTTTTTGTTTGATTTTTACTTTCTATCAAGCGATAGTACTTATAACTACTTTCCAAAATAACATAATAAGATACAGTCTAAAAAAATGACATCGCACCCGTAGAAAAACACTGTCGCAACTCGGGAAATATGTCTTTAAGTTAAATTCAAGATGAGTAGAATAGAAATTATTTTTGCCTGGATTAACACGTTCCTGGAGTGAATGTTATAGCATTAATTTCCATTGTGATGCAAAATGGCATGAATGCTATACCATTCACATTTATAATCCACATTATCATGCATCCAATTCTATATATAGCTTTGATTTTTTTTCTTTTAAATATGCACTTTTGAAAATTGCTGAGTATTTTCATTTTTTAGGTATTTAAAAATTTCCATGGCATGGTACGTTGCGTAAATTAGAATTGTGATATTTCTATAGCATCTGTATTCAGTACACTAGATTAGAGGTTCTCAACCTGTGGTACGCGTACCCCTGGGGGTACGCGAATTCAAAATCGGTAATGGCGGACACAAGAAAACATAAGGGATTTAAAAGGTTACAGAAATTTGTGTCCCCAAAGTTGTGTGAAAGTTGTGCAATCTAAAACCTACGATCAAAATAAGAAAAAAGGAAGATAAAGGAAACCTGGTAAATATTTTATACATTGTTTTCACCAGCACAGATTATGCAGGAATCATCAATGTCTTTGCAAAAGCTGTAGCTTTACTAGGCCCCACTCTGTTGTATGTTTTTCTTCTAATTTAGACATTGATTAAGCTTATTAATTCGAGTCATTTGAATCTTCAGCTTAACTTAGTCCTTAAAATTATTGAAAAACTCCTTTGCATAGACAAATGGTTATAGGGAAGTATGACAGTAGGGAGTATGTGAAAATAATAGGACTAATAAGAAGGTACGCGTGGGTAAAAAGGTTGGGAATCTCTGCACTAGATAAATGGCCCGTCTATTTTTGCAGCTTATCAAAATGTTCACTGTTCGTGAAAGTATTAAACAATGTTACAAATCTGTTAGTGACACTTGATTGCTGGGACCACAAAATCTCGTTGTTTGAGTTTGTTTTCATTGCATAAGGATTACTTACACAGTTACTTTAACTCAAACCGGGTTTCTTTTCCCCTTGTTGCTGTGACAGTGTTTCTTCTAGAGATGAGATATGATGGTGCGAATTTACTTCTTTAAAAATATACCATCATTTGAAAAAATTTAAAATTTATTTTAAAAAGTCGATAATGTAACTTGTTAATTTTTTATAAAAATATGAAAAATCATAAGTACAGATAGCTGTTACCATAAAACTGATATGAAAACAAACAGAGAGAAATTAGGCAGTTAATTAAATAATGTGCATTGGAATGAAGTTTTGTTTTCAAACACCTGAAATAAAATTTAAATTTGTAATGCACAAAATGAAAAACTTATGTTCCACAATCTGAATATTTAGTAATTTTACAATCGAATGGAAAATATGTGTTTTGCGAAAATATCTTAACAGTCCTATTAAGTTTTTATGTTTAAAAAATATGATTGTTTATCATCCGCATGGAAGAGCAACAAACTAGTATAAGATTACAAAAAGATTGAAAAAATTAACAAGCATGATACCGATAAATTTTATTTCGCATTTTTCATGCTTGAGCGAGGAATAGCCATTGTTCCAAGATTTTTTCTCTCTCTCTCTCTCTCTCTTCCATTTTCAGTTTAAGTATCGAAAGAATGGGAAGCAAAGTATAAATTCAATTTTGTAAGTAGATTTAAAAAGTTACAAGTTTGGAGATGAGTTTTACAAATTTCTTTTCGGGTATTCTTATACAGCATAGAATATCTCAAGTATTTCGATATTACAAAACATTCATTTTTGAATTTAGATTTCTGTGTAATAAAAAATAATCAAACCTTCATTCTCTATTATTCAGAATGTATAAAGCGTTTAAAGATGCTTATACGACATGCTTCTCAAGACATAAATGTCTCAAAATCATAGCGAATATTGTTTTCTGGGGGAGAAAAGCCCTAAGATGATAATAATGAAGTTCCTTTATTATTATCTTTGGATTTCGTTTTAGATCTTCGTGTTTTTTTTTTGGGGGGGGGGAATAGATGGGAGTAATAAGGGATTTATAAAAAACTTCAGTTTGAAATGACTTGTAGCATATAGTGTAAATTCCAACTCTACATTATCTGTAATCAAAACAAGATCATTTAATATCTTAAACTTTTATGAATCCTTAATTATTTTAAATTAATTATAAATGTTTTAATCAAAAAGTTTGACATCAAGTAAAATTAATATGTTCAAACTGTTTCCTATAAAACATATTCAATGAATTAAGACCTAAAATTGCATAATGAAGCTAAAGGAATTTAAAAATAACCAAAACGGCACGAAACGTTTCGATAAAGGATAAATGTACTTATAAACATATTTCAATTGTAATTTTTAAAAAAACATTAATAGTTTTGAGTAATTTAATTGAAACTGAAGTAACTGTCAAGCAAGTAAGTGTCTGAACCCGAAAGAGAAATTGATAGCTCTAGTAATATCCCGGTAGTCTGACATGCTCTGTTATGAAAAGATGACAAGGGGGAAAAAATGCTCCATGTGATTGGGCCCTTTTCAATAGCTTTTTGTGCAGGGCCCTGCTTTTGTGTCCCTCGCTCTAGGGAGCTCCTTTTACAAGAAAATCGCATAAAAGTAATACAAAGAAATGGAAGTCTATTGGTCGACATAAGGGCCAATAGGGAAAACGTCTGCTAATCAATTGCGAAACTCCTCTCCTTCATTCTTTTCAGCATAAAGCACCCAGTCTATTTAATAATCTTTTTCCTTTTATCACATTGCCCATAGAAGAGGGAAGAGATGGGGAGGAAGGGAGACTAAATTGATAAGCGTTTTGCGGTGATTCCTGTTGAAAACAATTAGAGTTGCAGGAATCCATGAATGACAGGAGTGTGTTTTTAATTGGAAATGTTAGAAAAGTTCTGCGAATTCCACTAAATTACGATACGAAAATGAATTGCATGAACTTGGTTAAAATGGTGCCTTAACCTCTTAATTTCACAGCGACTGTTTTGCGCAATATTTAGCTGCCATCGGCGACCAGCATGTTCACCGGGAATGCTGATTTTGTTTAATTTCAATTGAATCTCTTATGCCTAATTTGATATTCATGATTTCCTTAACAAAGTAATTTTAAACTACAAATTATGATAGACATTTAGCCACTATTTTTAGTACCCTTGTGCCTGTTCATTTCATTGTCTACATGGACGTCCTTAATGGAGTCAAGTAACTGTCCGTGTCAGCTGATATCTAATTGCACATTTGTCGGCGCTAACTTCACTTTCATATTGCTTTTACAAAATGTGCATTTTATTTCAACATTATAATGGCACGGCGCATGTTACGCCCAGCATGATAGCTGAATTAAAGCATCCGAATAAAAAGAATTAAATATTAGCAACCATATCAGCCATTAACCAAAACTCTATAGAGATGTCATAAATTTGTTTCTCACCAATGTTTTCCACAAAGATTTATTAGTAAATTATGAGAAATATTAGAAATCGTTTTTTAAGAAAGTTAATGGTTACCAGTAAACAAAGCATAAGATATACGAAAAATATGTTTTAAATTTTACCCGATTCCATCATAAAAAAAAAAATTATTTCACAATAGCTATCTTTCTACATATTTAACTAAACTCCAAAATTAAGCTTGGAAATGTATCGCAGACCATGAGATTCAAAGGCATAATTTCTTCAGAATCATTTTTTGAATCTTCGTACTAACTTTCAGGTGAATTATCTAGTTTAGGTCCAAGTGTGTTAAAAAGGGGAAGGGAAGCAATCATTTTATGCAGAGCGGAAATTTTTTTTCTCTCGTTTTTTTCTTATCACTGCTCTTCAGTTTATAATTCCGGAAAACACCAGCAACTGACTCATTACTGAAATGGCCGTCAGAGAATAATTGCTTCAGGAAAGAAGGGAGAAAATGCGGCCGACATTTGGAAGCAAAGAACCGGAACGCCTTTCCATCCGATTGTGCGAATTTCCGCCTAATCACGCATTCGACTTAGATGAATTTCCCTTCTGCATTGAAAACGAAGGAAGAAGGGGGGGGGGCAATAATAATGGTGATAACTGAGTAACAGAAGATCGAAGTTATGCCAGATTTCATAAACTATGTGAACTAAAATTGAAAGGCTTGTGATAACGTTGGTTCCAAAGTTCGATGCACTAGTACGAGAGCATTCGCTTGCACGATTTATTGTGCAGACATTAAGATTTTTTTTTATTGGATTCTGTGAATAACAAGAAGATGGTCAAGAATTTTTAGATGAATTTCCCTTCTGCAATAAAAACGAAGGAAGAAGAGGGGGGGGGTCAATAATAATGGTGAAAACTGTGAAGATCGAAGTTATGCCAGATTTTATAAACTATGTGAACTAAAATTGAAAGGCTTGTGATAACGTTGGTTCCAAAGTTAGATGCGCTAGTACGAGAGCATTCGCTTGCACGATTTATTGTGCAGACATTAAGATTTTTTTTTATTGGATTCTGTGAATAACAAGAAGATGGTCAAGAATTTTTAGATGAATTTCCCTTCTGCAATAAAAACGAAGGAAGAAGGGGGTCAATAATAATGGTGAAAACTGTGAAGATCGAAGTTATGCCAGATTTCATAAACTATGTGAACTAAAATTGAAAGGCTTGTGTTAACGTTGTTTCCAAAGTTCGATGCACTAGTATGAGAGCATTCGCTTGCACTATTTATCATGTAGATATTAAGAAATTTTTGCATGTGATTCTGTAAACAACTAGAAGGTGGTCAAAACTCTTAATTATTCAAAAATTCTATAAAATATAAGATTTAAAATTTCGTTTAAATATGACGTTGACATGCAATAAAATGTATTGATAAAGGCAAAATATAAATAATTAATATTTTCTGTTGTATGTAGGCAAAGGAATATAAACAGGTATTAAAAATTTTGATATTATTTGTGGTAATTCAGAGAACCATTATAAATTAACGAATGCAGTAAGTTACACTGATGCGAAAGAGTTACTTCCTCAAAAACGAAAAATGCATGTCACATTCCTTTCTCATTATTAAAATTAACAGATCGTGGCTTTCAAGTATTACATAGCACTGAGAATTTTTTACTTATCGTTTTCTTCGTTACTTTTTTTTAAATTTAATTTCAAATTAATTTGCATTTAAATTTTCGAGTACATTTTTTATCAGAACATCAATAGAGTAAAGTTTCTACATATTATAAATATTTAAGATTGAAAAATTGAGTTATTCATTGCAGAAACCACATGAGCTTTTTCTAAAAAAAAAAATTGTGTTCATGTTGTTTTCACATTCTAAAGGTTTATTTGCATAAAGAGTAAAAAAAAAAATGACAAAAGTCGAGAAGTCAAGTAAAGTCACAGGTAAAAAAACAATAATAATCAGTTGTCTTAAAGCTCCCAACATTTTGATATAAAATTATTATTTATTATTATATATTATTCATTATTATTATTTATAATTATATATTATTCATTATTATTATTTATAATTATATATTATTCATTATTATTATTTATAATTATATATTATTCATTATTATTATTATTTATAATTATATATTATTTATTATTTTATATTATTGACTCATCTGGTTTCTGAAACCAACGATTCAATTAAATTAAAATTTGTGTTATCCTCCTTAAAATATCAAAAAAAAGGAAAATAAGTTGAAATATCTTTTGTAAACATAAAATTTAAAGGGTTTTAATTTCAAATTATGTATCTCCTCGCGTATTGCGGACCAAGAAAAAATTATCACATTATTCCACGAAAATGTGTTTTTTCCACAGCCGAAACTCTATTATTCGTATCCGAATTGCAAGTTTTTCTCTCAAAAATTGAAACTACGTGTACAGCGGTTTTTGTAGAAGCGCGATCACTGACCTGAAACGAAAGCGCCCAATAACGACAAAGCTCGTTACGAGGGCTTATTAAGTTAGTTCGACCACCGATTACGACGACTAAATAAACCAACGATTGAGACAACACGAGTTTCCGAAATTTTTCGACTTCGCTAAGGAAGCAATTTCTTAGCATTTCCCTCTTGTACATTCTGCTCGCAAGTGGCCTTCGGAATACATTATGAAGTACCTAAGCAAGATTTCGGAAGCTTTAATGCCGAGGAAACATTGTTTACCAGAGCTCACTTCATTTCGTCATTCCGTAGATCTCTCCAAGGTTTAATCGACTCATGCTGTTACTGTAAAATTAGTTGAACGTAAACTGAGCTGGATAGAAAATTTTTGATGAATCATGTAAAGTTAGGGTAGAAAAAAAAATTTTTCTTCTAAATAATTTGATTTCATCTTTCATTATGAAGCCAAATTTTCCTTGATAATTGCTGGTTTATATTAGCATTCACATTCAATGGATTTTTTTATTAATGACTTTTTTCCATTTTAATTAAGTTTACGTAAACTGTAGAATCAAAACCACAGAATGCAACAAAGATTTTCGTTTTTTTGGCATGCATCTGCATGTTTGGAATGATACTGAGAAATATTTGAAATATCAGTATTCGTTATAAAAGTGTTTATTAATTTAAATTAAGATTTGATGTTCAGATCTTATTTCAAATTAATCGATAATATAAAAATTAAATTAAATATTTAGGTCTTAACTTATTCATTTATAATAGGCTTACATGCACCTTATCGACAGTATGGTATTAAAGGTACTTTCCAATCAATTAACTTAACCAATCAATTAATTAATTAACTTCTCTCTAACAATGCCTTCGGCATTTAATGTCAATTTTATACACGGCACCATGTGATGCCACCAACGATAAAAGTGTAGCTTTATTTTTTAAAAGTAAAAGCAGATTTAAAGTCAAAATTAAAGCGCACTAGAGAGAAAATTCGTTAAATTCCTTTTAAGAGCTTAAAGTAAACTCTGATTTTGAATGGTGCAAGAGAAATTATTAATAGTAAATCCGTTTTATTTTAAGGAATTTTTTATATTATTTCCAAATTAGTGAACAACTCGAATATTTCTTGTAGAGAAAACCTATTACCAGTGCTTCCAAATCTAAGGTAGTATCCTGCCATGAGAAGCATTTTATGAACTGTATTTTGTCTCGAATTCTTAAAATTTTTATATAACTAGCCTTATTTATAAACATTTCCCTCATGAAAATTTACTCGTATGTACCTTTATTTTGCCAAGTGAATTGTTAAAGTAGAAATTACAGGCTTAATCATTTTAGATAATATCTGAAAAATCTCTTCTAGTATGCATTGTTATGCGATAAATAATCATAAATATGCAGAAAAACAAAAGAATCGGAAGTTCTGAATTTACTAATAATTGTAACGAATATAAACTCCATAGCATTCTTGTGCTTATTCTCGAAACGTGAACTTAAATGCAACTTATTTATGAATGAAAACTCATAGAGCTGTGCTACTATCATTACGAAACAATAGTCTAAATAATCTTAAGAAAATTCAAAAACGCAGCCTTACATCGAACGAACAAGAACTTGAAGAATTTCGAGAAAGACAGAGCAAAAATATATTTAATGATCTAATAAAAAAAATCCATTTTAAAGAACTTTGTTTTCGCTCTGTTTATACCCATTTAGGATTAAAGAAGAAAAACGAAAGCCATGTTTCGAAACATAACTAAAAACATTTTAACAATGTATCATTTATATATGTAAAAAATATTAATATCACTTCCTGCTATGTTTGCCATAATGGCTAGCTTATTATTTTCGGATATGTAAATATTGCTCAGAAACAACGTTTGTTAGCATCTCTAACAACAACAAATAAATAAAAGTTCAATATTTGTGAGTGTTTTACTTGCTACGTTTAATTTCAAAGCAAGTTTTCGTGAGAAATTCAGTATTCTTTTGGATTATTTGGAGATATACAACAGCGGATTAAGAATTCATTTTCTATAAAAAAAGACATTAAGAAATTAAAATCTCAGTTGTTGCGATTTTGTGTATGTAGCAGCTTCAAAATTTACTTTAAATGAAATTATTTTGATAGGGGAATAAAACAAAATGATAAGAAATTTAAGTTATTCTCGCAGCTATTTAGTGGTGATGTTGTATTACTTCAAAAATTATCTTGTCTTGTTGGTTGGATCACAAGAAATGAAAGTTGTACCAACTTGAACAAGAAATTACAAGATGACGTTTCTTCTTGTAACCTGGCTCTATTCTTCACTTAACAAGAATTTTTTCATGAAGTGGTACGATATCAGAAATCAAACCTACATAAATAGGAATTCCGTCTACCCTAAGCATGCAGAATACTGGTGACGACATATAAGATAAAATTATAAGCACATTTAATAAATATAACAATAATTAACAACATAAATAAGTACAGGATATAAACATAAGAAACAAATAAATAAATTAACAAATAAATAAAATAAGATAGAAAAATAAAAGAAAAAATATAAAAATATAAAAAATCCAACTAAGATAACGGTTATTGTAACTATCAATCATGATTCTCCGAGATATTCTGAACTGTGTTTATAATACCAATCGTAGCCAGCCCATCTTGAACTAAGTCTAAAATACTGTTAGTAACGCAATTCTTTCGAAATGTTTTTCTTCAATTCTTTTATATTTTGGGCAACAAAACTATAGAGCCCTACGTTACCAGTATCTGTTCCACACTCAGAAATCAGATGTAGAGAGCATTATGAACTTTTAACCTCTAAATTGTATTTTGGAAAAGTGAAAACGGTAATTAATTTTGAATTTTTTCACTTAAGAACTAATTACTCCTTAAAAGGAATTACTTCGAAACTTGGTTTATGTCAGTTAGCGAATTCCTGGTCTTAGATGGTAATACAAAAATGAATGTCATAAAGATTTGAAATAATGTTTGTGAATGTTATAAAGATTTTAAGCACACAGGCGTTTATCCAAAAGGGAAAAAGCTTCCGTGATCTTAGTTTTTGAAATGACTTCACTCATATTTGGGAGGAAAAGATCTAAAAGTTAACTGTATGTTTTATATAATGTTAACGTAATAAAAATATGTTTCATACGATTTAAACTTTTATGCTTTTTTTTCTTCCTAATAGTGGTTACCGACTCAAGAGATTTACCTCTCCATCCACAACAAGAAGAAGACGACGAGGAGGAAGAAGCAAAAAGACAGAGGACGCATTACAATGGCGATCAGCTATATAACACGGTAAGACAACCTTTGCGACTGTTTTTCATTTTATATGTGACAAATAGTATAGAGTGAAAGTGCATCTCTGAAAGTATTTCTTTTTTAACAGCAAATGTGGTCTAAATGGGCCAAACAAGACGATCTCCAAAAATCTATGCTTGTTGAGTTGGGCAGTGCGCCTTCTCCGTTGTCTAACGGAGGTCTCCACTACGCAACGCTGCAGCAACCTCAGTATAATTCCGATCCGTCATTCGCTGACCATCTCAAACAAGACCTGGTCAGTTATGACATCGGACTTACGTCTCATGTACAAACAACGGCAGTCTATTCTCCTCCTTTAGGTAAGAGACTTAAACTAATCGATTGTTCAGATTTTCAAAATATTGATTAGATTTGAACTCGTAAAGATGATAAATTGCTTTAATCTAATGACTGAAACATAATGTTATATTTTTTGTCTATAGTTTTATTGGTTTTGATAAAGACATCTAACGATAAGCCTTTATTAAGAAAGTCTGGTGGAAATTAATCATATTTTGAAAATTGCAACACGTTGCGTGTAAAATCTTTAAGATGACTGAATTATTTTAGATTATTTTTAGTTTCTTTAAAAACTGTGCTTTGGATTTCAAAATTACAGTGATTTTAAAAGAGTTTAATGGTTTCCTCATCGAATTCATAGAACAACTTTGGCGATAAATAATACATAAAAGAATGACGCTAGGCCACTTTTAAATATAAATCGCATCCATGTCATTAATATTTCAGTTACAAGTGCTGCTCTTAAAATTGGGCTATTAATGAGATAGCATTCCAGAATGTTCAGAGAGTAATTGAGGAATTATTTTCCTACTCTACTTTACTTTCCCTCTTCTACAACTCATTCAAAGCTGATTAGTCGTACAATTAATGAGGGAGTTCATAGTTGTACATAATGTTTTATTATGTACAACTATGAATCGAAGTATCTGCAACTGTCTTGTAAGGCTGTATGTTTTATGAATTACTTTTATTTTTAAAAATCAATATCCAATTCAATTACAAACAATTATTTCTTTAGCCATCAACTAATTCTTTATTAAATTTCAAAGCTTGGTGCACGATCAAATTTGCGCTAGTTTTGGAAAACTTCATAACCTGCAAAAATTATGAAAACTGGATATATTCTCTATAAAGGACATTTGACGGAATTTCAAAGAGAATTGCCTTATTTTTTTAGAAATCCGTTTTTATGGGCCGAGACATCACACTTTCTTTTCTTTCCATCGGTTTCGGTAGCCTCAATAAACTTCTGTCATGCCAACAAGCATTCTCGAACTAAACACCTGTTTCGTTTTTCTGCGAAACTTCTCTCTCCTGCGAAAGGTTGCGATGCTGCCTGATCATGCCATCGGTAGTGATTCCTAAGCTCAAAACCGACAGCTTAAAGATAGATTAGAACTAATGTTACCTGTAGAGGAGAAAACCTGTCTATGACCTTCGTGAGGACAAAGAAATAAAAGCAAAACAAAAAATAAATCAACCCCTCCTAATAGGGAACAATCGACTACCAGATAACAAACAACTCCTCTCCCACCCCCGACATGACTCCTCCGGATGGGCTCTTTGCGTTTCGTTTTTTTATTCCTTTCCTCTTGGACGACGACGTCTAATTTGCGAGTGCGTGTCCGTCGTTGTCTGTAATTCGCGACTTCCGCTCGGCCCTCGGGCCATATTTCTAAGGGTTGTAGCTGTACTTGGCGAACTTTTTTTTCCTACATCGTTCGTTGTCGCCAACGGAAATAAATGATTATAGTAACCAAGTGGGGGAGGTTCAGATGAGAATGTTTTTTTCTCTACGGCTAAGAATTCCAAATTCATCGAGGCTGTGATTGGGGGAAAGTAGTAGAATTACTTGTAGGAGAGGAAGGGAAGGCAGGAAGGGAGGACGATAATTCGATAATGAGTTGATCCTCTCTTTCCTTAAATACGTGGCGGAGACAACTGGAATGATTGTGAATGGTGGGCCTTGGATTTAATAACATGCATAGAAGGGAACTCGTTTTTTTTTCTCACAATATTGGGAATTCATAATTTGTTTTTGTTTTTTACCTTGTACTCTTTTTATTGCTTTCAACTCCGGAAACTATGAAATTATATTCAATTCCGATAAAGTACCCGAAAGATTTAAACAGCAATTTTTTGAACTTCACTTTTTAGGGGTTATGAAGGAAATGATTTAAAATCAATGAGACGTTTAAAGTCGCTATGCTTTTTTCTATTAAAAATTATAAAAATTTTC
Source organism: Araneus ventricosus (assembly GCA_013235015.1). NCBI lineage: Eukaryota > Metazoa > Arthropoda > Arachnida > Araneae > Araneidae > Araneus > Araneus ventricosus. The sequence continues at coordinate 175,078 of BGPR01001445.1, forward strand.
AACGGCCCTGATATTCCCAAACAGTTTTTTTTTCTTTCATTATGATATGTCACATTCACCCATTCATTCTCACAGTAATTTATGATGGCGATGTTTATAGACGCTTAAATCATTGGTTTAAATATTCTGAAATATCTGGCTAAAATAAAAATGTAGAATTCCTTGACTTTTTAAAGTTAAGTCTATGCATGGGAGTGGCATGCGAGTGAAAAATCTCGAAACATTCATGTACACACATGAGTTTGCTTGCATCGCATATATACATACTATGGAAGACACTATATGTATAGACAAAATATAAAAAAAACTAGAAGATTTGTGCCCGTCTAAGACGGGCTTTTAGCTTGCCAATAATATCTCAGATTTACTAACGAAAGTTGTTGAAGAAAATCTCCTGTAGATTGCTAGAGCGCTTGAGAAATAAAAAAAACATGAAAAACAGAACTAATGAATCAACTGACAAAAAAAAAAACTAACTTTCGTTTTGTGTCAATAACAGTGCTGTGTTTCAACTTGACTCGCACAAAAATAAAGAGATTGATTTACAGTATCCTGATTTTGTTGCAGATGAATACGTTCACGATATTCTGAAAAAAAAAATGCAAGGCGTTTTTGCCTTTCTTCTTGAGTTAGACCAGTGGAATAGACAGAACTCAAAATGACGGAAACGCTCTTTCAAAGATTAGGAAAACCCATTTCCCTTCTCAAAACCCTCAAGGAATCCGAACCGCTCTCTGAATTCTAAGAACCCCCTCCTGTTCCCCAAACCTTCTGGACTAGCCACTCCACGCTGCTGGTGTGATTGGCACGTAGCCACGCCCACTTTCCTGAGCGTTAGCGACTTCCGACGATAATTATATTATAGATAAGTGTACATTTTATGTATTGAGCCTGTTACTTTCTTCTAACGTAAAAAGTCTCATTCAGCCAGTATGTACCTTTAAGCTGCTTTGGCTGGTCAGGAACTAACAGAAAAAAATGAACGTATAGAAATCCGAAGTTACTAATTAAGATTTGAATTAACTTAGAAGCAAAAGAACCTAATCAAATAAACGCACGCTGGTTACACTGGAAGATGTGAAGTGTTCTTTCTAATTATGCTTGCTCACCATAATCAGAATAGTAGCAAAGTTCACGCGTGATGCTCGCACGAACAAAGCTTCAACAGCGTGTGACGTTGTTCATTGCCCCGTATCCAAAGTCCACCTGTTCTTTCCAACAAGCACGGATGTATGTTAGTATGACGAGTTCAAAAGCACGCGCGACACTGTTGCGTAAATATTGCATGTCTTTTCAACTGCCATATGTCACTGAAAGTTGGAAACAGGTGGAGCATATTCCCTATGGACGACAAATTCCTTTGCATTGCTGTTCGAATCTATAGGAATTTCATAATTTCCAGCAAATATTGGGATTACAATAGGATATTCATCTCAAATTTTGCTTATAGTATACAGTGGCGTTTTCATTGCGAGTAACTTATGCTCTGAAGTTATTTTACGACTCATTATCGTTATACTATTTTAATTCGTTAAATTTCATACTTATTGAAAAATTACATTCAGGCCTGTCATATTTGGAAGAGAAATTAATGACTTTGATAGACCTGCCTTCAATTAAGGGCAATGAGTGGCAACAAACTACACCAACTTCGAAGAATCCAAGGCCAAAAGTTTTCCAAAATGCAACTTCACTCAAGCTTAATGTAAATCAATAAATTAAAGTAGCGTTATTGTAGTATTTCTAAACTTGAACGATTTTTAAAAGTTTTCAGTGGCGTAGCTGCAACTTTCGACACCAAGGGGCGAACTTCGAACGTGCCATCTTACTTTTTCAAGTTGCATACGGCGAATAAACCTCAAAAATAAGAAATAAATTCCTGGAAAAAACATTTTATTAGTAGCGTAGTTCATCGTTTGATCCCCCTCGATCTCTGCAGATGTGTTGGGAAATCGCGCATCCACTACTAGTCTTTCTTTCACATATCAACAATTTACCGGCAAAAGGTGAAATATACGAATTAATTACATTAGGTATTTTTTTTATAAACACAGTGATTGAGAGCTAGTGACGCTGCTTCTTCTTATTAATAAAATTGTTTTCCTGCATGTCTAATTTTTCCGCCCTTTCAAAATTCCACCCGGGGTGGACCCCCCCCCCCAGCTACGCCACTTGGAGGGTACAGATGCTCCAGTCGCAGTCTTAAAGGGCCCCATGAAGATAAAACATTAGTGTGTTTGTCACTTTTTAAACCAAATATGGTGAGGGGGCGAAAAACAATGGTCCAGCCATTGATGACTAAGGGTGTCTAAAAAATCATGTTGTGCCCCGTGCATTTCTTTCCCTCGATATGCCATTCAAAACCTTTCATAAGTAATTTAAACAAGCCATCAGTCTGAGTTCCCGATAGTTCATTTACAATTTTCCTCCTACAGAAATTTTTCTCAAGTGTGTACGCAAAATTCGATTCGAAAGTGCATGTTATACAAAAACATACTCCACTGGCCTTCGCAAGCAAATGGGGATACTCCATCTATATAGATTAACCTAGATTGTTACTTAATCCCCTTTTTAATCCAGTTTCAATACGTCTCGCGCTCTGTTGGTTTTTTGACATGACAGAAAAGTAACCCTTGTTTTCTTTAAAAAAGAAAATGAATAAATAAAAAAAAGCGATACATGAAAACACGCAGCCTGACTACTTGCGAAAACTGGTACTTATATCGCAATTTTAAGACCTGACTCACGCTGTTGAAACGATGAAAACAATTTTAAACTTTTCCCCGAAGCTACAGTTCATCTTTCGAAGGCATACAAAGAAAAATTACGAAAACGAATTCGCAGAATTTTCAGTAATAAATGTAATAATTTTGATTCCAATTAAATAATTAGAAGAAGAATTTAAATTCCACCTTTTATTGATGCTCAAAAGAGCCTCGATTTAGATTTTTCAATTGAAAACAATAATTAAAATGTTTATTTTTCAAATTTTTCTTAAAATAAAAATGTTAGAAGTTTAAATCACATACACTGATTGGGCATTATTTATTTATAATATCTTATAACGAGTTTATAAATAGAACTTATCGAATTCTGTAAATAGTGCACGGAAAATCAAGTTCAAAGGAACAAAAATAGTAATTAATTAGTTTACGTGAATGTTGATGGAGTTATTTTATATTTAAGCCAGGATGGACAAACTTTTTTAGGAGCGAGCCAAAAAAAATAGAAAAAAATATTTTGATAGGCCAATATAATTGTTATAAAACTCAATAAGAACTAAAAAAATATTTTATTAATTCTTTAATAATAATGCGATAAATGAAGCTGTGATTGCATTTCTAAAAATTATATTTGCTATAAATACAGCATTTCTAATAGCTACAAAATCTCTTTATTATTATTTTAAAATCTGCGGTAGGCCGAATAGAAGCTATAACGGGACCGTAGTTTGCTCGTCACTGATTTAAGCTAATAACTTTTACGAGGGAAAAAATAACGATAGAAAGAAGTCAACTTAAAAAAAAAAATGCAATAAAGATCGTTCTTTTTAAAAGTCAAAGGAAGAAAAAATCACATTCTGCTCACCCACTGGTGAAACCTTAAGTGGTCTTTAGCAGGATTTGTAACTAGGAACTATGGTCGCGACTCCACTTGAGGTCTTGAGAATTTTCTTGAGAACACCAACAATGTTTTTTATTGTTATAATGAAATTCAAACCAGTTTTATTATTTATCAAATCTTTCACAACCTGCTTCATCAATGTTAAAGATATGATAAAAATTATATCTTTAACATTAGACGTTAATTCCAATGCAGAATTTTCGTTCGTTTTTATTAATTAATGTGATGAGGCTGGCATTGTTTCTGCCAATTCCGTGATCTAAAAATCGTTAAGCACAGCTTGCAACAACTGATGCAATAAAGCCAGAAGAAGACAAGACAGACGAATTAAACCTAAAACACTATCATGCTACGATGTTTCATACTAGAAGTTCGAAATTTAAGAATATTTTTTTGTTCCATAAATGAAACGAATAGTTTAGTTTTCAAACGAAAATGGGGGGAAAGTCTAAGAACTCGTGTTCTGTAAACTTAGATTAATCCTGATATCCTTTTTCTGTACGGTGATTCTTCAACGACAATATAGGGGAAAAAATTATTTATCTTTCGAAAAGTTGATGTAATGCAAAGAGCAGAATCGAAGAAATCGCCCTTTAATCGGGGCTCGGAGAAGTGAGGTCGCTTCCCGATTCAATTACTTTCTCATGCAGCCCCCTCCAGGCGACGCTCTCGGTCGAATCCATAAGCCACATTCCGCCTGGGAGGGTGATCGCACTCGCGTGCCATCAGAGCACCGCCTGCACCCGGACGTCATAAAAGGATGGAAGGCTCTTGCTTATTATGGTTATGATCGACCTGCAAGGGAAGATAGCATCTTCCTCATCTCTTGTACTGTGGGCATTCTTTGGGGATTTTCACGATTCCTTCGTGTACGGCATAACGGCTTAATAAGCTCAAATTGGGTTCTGTTGTAAACAACTGCGACGGTGATACAACTTGGCGCAAAAATTGTCGATTCCGACTGCAAGAGGAATATTTCTCGTAACCGATAATCTTACGGGCAACGTTCGAAATGGACCGGAACGCGGTTGTAGTTGATTAAAAAAATGGTCTGTGTTTAAGCTGCATTCCTTTTTTTTTATTATTATTATCATTGCGCTCCCGAATTAGTTTGATTTATTTTGCTAGGCACGCACCATACACATAGACAAAATTTAATATGAAAGGTTTTCTAAATTGTTAAAAACTCGCATGACTCATTTGGACAACAATTCTGCCTCCATTAATTCCAATTTAATTTCTCTTTTGACTGATATGCATTATATGATAAAAATTTGAATCGAAAGCATTTTATTAATCATGTAGCGAAAGGTAGTCCTTTGAATTTCATTTTTATATTTTAAATCTCGTTCAAATTAGTAGAATAACAAACTAAGATATAGCCAGAAATTTATTAGAAGTCCGCCATTTAATATAAATAACAAGTAAGGTCTTCATATCGCTGTCATTGTCTATTTTATCCTAACTCATCGTTGAAAAAGTTTTTAATTATGGCTGTTCCCTTGTTTATATGAGTTTACTGATCCTCAAGTTATGGCTAGTTAAATTTTGATTGTCAAAAATGATTATTTTCTGCACAACCATTGCGTACAATAAAATGCTAAATTGCCCTCGCAAATAAGTTAAAGCATGAATAATTTCCTCTCCGCAGTTTTCAGGAAACAATTATTCCCCCAAAATCCATTTATTAAGTGCATACGATACTGATAAGAACTGAAACCAGCAAATAATTTTTAAAAAAAATATCGATTCTATTTTAATATACTGCATGCATACGAAATAATACGAAAACACATTATTTTAAAACATTTAAACAGAACTTTTTATATAACGATTTTCGTTCAACAAAAACCAATTTAAACATTTCCTCCTCTACTCGTTATTATGTTTGCAGATGCTCAAATTTTGCGCTATTCAAAGAGTTGAAAAGTAAGCAAACACTAGAAATTTTGTTTTCGGCTGGAAGAGGTTATGATATTAAGTTTATAAAATATCATAGAACACAATTTCGTTATTATACGAGTTCTTATTTTTCTTACCCTGACTGCGTATTTACAAAACAAAACATATCCAAGTTACATTTTAAAACTGTAATGATATAATGGTGCATGACAACTAAAATGCGATTCTTCCAATTGTAGACAATGTTTTACAGTTTTAATATTGTATATATTTATTCTCCTTAAATTTAAAAGGATTTTAAATTTCTCCTGAACAACAAATTCAGATATTTACATTCTATATGTAAATAATCTGTTAGGAAGCAAAGCAAACATACCCGGATTCATTTATTTTAAATGAACTGTTTGAATAAATTAGCTTTGGACTATCTGATCCTCTGCATAGGTTTAAAAGTTCGTAAATAATTTCGGTTGGAATTTTTCTTTAATTTTTAAAAACAGACGATTTTAAAATGCTATAAATATTTTTCCGATCATGTTTTGAATTGGTACAAAATAGTATTAGATATTATTTGTTTCTTCGTGTTCCTTGCATACAGTTGAACGGAAGAAGATTCGCAAAGTCTAATTTAAGTTTCAGAATTGATAGACATTTATTTTATTTTCAAAATAGTCTGCGATGTCAACAATCTAGATTGTTATTTTTTATAAGTTTTGTTTGATATTTTATTTTTTAGATATTTTATTCCATGTTTTTTACGTGCTTCAGTCATGAGTCATTCGACAGTCGAATGATCTGGATGTGCTACCAATCGGAAAATACCGATGCAAGGGTTGCTTTAACATCGCCAAAAGTGTACTTGGCGAATTTTAAGAAGCATGATTATTACGCGCAGATTTAATTTCGGTGGCTTGCTGATCATATTTAACTTTTTCTCTTAGAATATAAATGTTAAATTTAAGTTGAACTTGGTCATAAATTAATGTAATTAAAGAAAAAATAAAAAAATAATAGGAAACCATGTGAGAAAAGCCCAGATTAAACGATTATTATGAATCAAATGCTCTTTTCCGTTGTATTTTTTAAGACATTCTATGTGAGAAAAAAATTATATTATAAAAATGGTAGAGGAAGGTTCTAAACTTCAATTTAGCAAATTATATGAAGACGTGACACAGTTTCACTAATATTTTTATATAGTAGGGTAGGTATTACGTAGATCAACAATAGTAGCATTTCAGTTTTCAAATTTTATAGTTCCCTTTTGAAAATATGTTGAATAATAGAAATATACGAATTTATTTCACAAATAGATTTTATTATTTTTTAAAAAAATTAACAAGAAGAACATACATTATGTGCAAAGATTGTGTAAGTTGCCCTTTAGTAGAAGACAATACAATTTGTTGTCTGTATGGTTGAACGTCATGCTTGTTTTATGAAAGATGCATTTTTACTAGTTAAGTATATGTAGTACTTATTTATGATTCTTAATATTTTTCCTATTCAATTTCAAGTTACATCTATTTGTTCAATAATTATGAAAAAATTATGAAGCGCTGTTAAAGACTTTCTTATATGGCTTGTCGTTAGATAAAATGTGTTGCAAAGTGTAAATGTGCAACTTGATGTATTGTTTTGCTTGTAAAAATAATGTATACTTTACAAATAAAATAAATGCTTACTTGCTGGTGACGGTAGCTGCTTCTTCGGTGATGGTTATGCTTAGGTGATGGCGTCACTTCCATTTCAATTCTTTGAAAACCTCTCTTGATCTTCCTGCTTCTTTCATAGATATATATGAATCTCCTTACTCTTTTCTCCAGTATTCTATAATTAGTTTTACTCTAAAAATAATTGGAAAAATCTCTTTGTTTAAATAATATTTTACTGTTTAATGATTTGTTACTAAATGCATCTCAAAAACTGAAACACAATACTAATAATAAGCAACTGTTTCATTTCCATTTTTTTCGTATATTATCTTCAACGAGTTTAAATTACTACCTTTAAAATAATCCGAAATATTTTATTCTGCCAATAAACACCAATGACCTATCGTACAATTATCCTTAATTAAAAAATCAAAATGCCTTCCTCAACAGTGTAGTCAATTCATGCTTACGAAATATGCCTCAAATGCGCAGTTCCATTTTGATTTCAGAATTCATTGCGCCTCTAGCAAAAGGAGAAATGACAAAACATTGCAACGTAGGACGTGTAGTTAATGTTAGATGGCATGCACAGTTACATTTGTCATACGACTGACGTCATGTAAGTTGATTCCATTAGCAAAGAGCATGAAGTATTACGCAATTAAAAAATAATTGTATGTTTTCAGAAATTATTTAAAAATATAACACGATAATAAATTTACAAAATACATGGGATGAAAATGAAAACCCTTAATTCATTTCTTCTTTTTCAATTCCGGAAAAACTTCACTAGAAAAAAATATTCGTATTTATAAACAAAATTGTTACATCATTTTTAAATTTTAAAGCTAACAGTTTATTTGAATTTAAATATATTTTCGTTGCAGATATTACGTTCATTTAAAAAGTATTATCACAAATTGTATATTTAGTTTGTACACAACACTTTTTAAATCCAGGACATTTGTTCCATACTTTACATTACAGACAGAAATACTTTCATTCCTTCCAGATATGCATTCAATTGGATAAATAAAATCAAACATTTTAATAAATATAGGCTTAAAAATAAGTCATCTGAAATTTTATCATCTTAACTTTTTGAAAAAACAATTGATGTTGAAAGATATATGAAAAACGAATAAATAAAAATAACCTAGCCTTTAATAGAAAATAAATCAACATTTAACGTGAGATTATAACAATAGAAATTTATCTCTAAGCTTAACACACACTAATTACAATTCTATAGATCTGAAAAGTCTAAGGTTATTGTAAATATAATATATCTATACTAATAACCAAAAATAATATATTTATACTAATTATTCTTCACAATAACACTTAACGCTAAAGAAACATACATAAAATTTGCATCAAAAGTTTACTCGGAATTCATAGAAAGAACAAATATCTGTTAATTATATTAAATTGATTCGAAGTCAATGTCGGAAAGAAAATTTTAAAGAACTAGTAAAATTAAATTGAAATCCAGTTTTTTCTGACAATTTTTTTTAAAAAAACACATACTTACAAAAATAAATAACTATAACACCATTTATTTCTTTAAAAAGAAATTCGGAAACAAATAATTCTAGAGAGAATAAGTCGTCCTAAAAAAATCGTTTGAAAAATGAATGACCGTAATAAATTGATGCCATTAAAGATGAAAAAAGAAGCAACAATGAGTAAAGAGAACTTACGAAATTTTAAATTGTCAATAAATTAAATTTATAATCATTAGTTTAAAAATTGAACGTTTTGAAGTGGTTGAAAACTACAAGTCATTTTTTTTTTTACGAGAACACAAATTTCATGCTTTGGTAATCTTTTTAAAAGCTAACTTCTCGACATTCAAGGATACTGATAAAATCGTTTGAAGATTTGCAACTAATCATGATTAAGAAAGATTCCAAACATTTACTTTTAAATAAGTTTGCCAAGAAAATATGTAGATTTTCCTATTTTGTGAGTTCAGACTCTTAAATTGAAATCGGTGCTATCGTAGAACGAATTTCCATGAAAATGAAAATCCTCATGCGTTTTGTTTTCACAAAAATATTCAAAACATAAAAAAAGCTTATTTCAGAACTACGTAAAATACTGACAATTAGTCAGTTCTGTCCGAAATTGATATTCAATTCTTAAACAAATCCTAAAAATCTCTTTACATCTTAAAATAAATATTGAATAACAAGTACAGTCACTCAGACTACTGGCAAACTTTTATGGCTACCGATAACTTATCTTTCTCTGCTACCTAATTTCAAATTTAAGACTACCAATAGCACTTTTTTTTAACTACCTTTAACAATGTTTTAAGATTACCAATAATGTATCTTTTTCTCTTGGCTTTCAAATTTCACCCTAATACTCTCTCTCTGTGTGTAGCTTATATTACAGTTTATTTAATTTTCCTTCGAATCTTGTTCTTCTGACTAAGCGGTAGTATTCATGTAATATGGCAATAAAAGATAATGTATGGAGGAAGTGACGTCCATGTATTTGTCTATACAGGCAGTGGTTCTTTAACTCCACTCACTCCAATAAGCATGCAAGAAGTGAAGCAGCAGCTAATCGTCAATCCTGGCAATGTCCTCGACAATCCCTACGCCACAGGTATAACAATTTTAATTCCTAACCATCGAAATATACATCAGACTCTCTTTGATTCAAAAATTTGTTGTTCACTACTAGATTTTATAAAATCTGTGAAATTAAGCCAATGAAAGAGATGTATAATTTTTAGTACGAAAATCAGTAATATTTTTGTACTTTTTCTTGCTGGAAGTTAACTAAGATGTAATTCTATTTATTCAATTCCTACTATTAATTCACACTCTCCCTATATATATATTTATTTATTTATATATCTTGTTCAAATTTTGCAATCGATTTTAAACTAACTTCCCGATGAGCTGGAGACTTGAAACTTTAAACATAGCTCAGAACTAGATGACAATGCAATATTAATTCGCTTTCTTATCTGTCATTTCATATTTTGCATGACGCATGCGCAGTTCGTTTTTCATTATATCTCGAAAACTATTAGCATTACAGACTTGGTTCTTGGATATATGGATGGCCCATGGGATCATCGAAGCACCCCCATATTTTAGCCATATCTTTGCGCATGCGCAGTACATTTTTCAGTATATATCGAATCACCCAAGTAGGAATTGACTTAAAAAAAGTTTTTTTATATATTACTTGTTTTATAGTGATAAAATCTCTCATAAGCATAGCTCATTTGCGATAAAAACTATTCAGTTTAGGAGTCAATTTTAATAATTCGTACATACCTTGATTCCAGTTAGCATTAACGACTGGTTTATTCAGGGGGTTACAGAAAATGCACTAATATAAGAAAGTCAAATATCAGTGGTATGAACATAGTATAACACAAGAAAATAACGGAAACAACTGATGAAAATGGCGATTTCTTATCTTAAAGCTCATTACATTATGCATATTAATTAAATCCTCATTTGGGTATTCATGATACTTGTTAATATCTATTTCTCGGTTGTGACACTAACAACTGGCAAACACTGAAATATATGAATAGTAGGAATTCCTCAATCGTTGAAAAGTATACTACCAAGATCTGGCGTTCTTATGACCACAAGGTTTTTTTCTCTCCCTCTCTCTCTGTAGTATTTTGAATAGGAATACATTAATTCGAACCACCTGGTATAACACAGAAATTTCCTATTCATTCTATCTTAATATGTAGAGAGGATGTACACAGTATTTCAATTTGAACTTGATTGTGATCACCTGAGAGTTTGTGTCCATCTTCTATGCATGAAAGAACATCCATTGTAGTGGAAACGAGAAGAGTATAAGAGAATGAAGTTTAAGCTACTCATAATTACTTTTAGGTAGTTCTATTGAAAGTTGATGCTGGTATCAGTTTGCAAGTGAAGAAAGGCGTTTCTAGATTTCGAAGAACTGAAACTTTGTATGTGAAGTAGTTGTAATAAAATTTGACTTGAAATTACAAGATTTAAAAACTTCAAAATTTTTCATTCCTTTCTTCCAAAGCATTTATGTCATCAATGACACAGCGCAAAGAGAATTAATTGCGCTAGGGGCAACCTATAGCTTTCCAACTTTCTTCATAATACAGCGTGCCCGAGAACTGTGGGACACATTTAAAGAATTAATAACGTTACAACTAAGGTTTATTTTAAATGAGAGCGCATTTCAAAAAGTTATTTTTTTTAGATAGGTAACGCGCCGTTACAGTCTAGGTGGCCGTAAATTATTGAAAGTCTCCCATTTTTGAGAGCCATTATCTGCGAAAATACTAAAAAAAGCATGTATTTGTAGGGAATTTAACGCTCTCTAATTTGTTAATTCAAATGTATCGTGAAAACTGAATATTTTTTGAGATATTGAAGAAAAACTAAAATAGGAAACCAGAAAACGCGCATCGGCTTCTGCCGATCGGTAGCCATTGCGTACAGAATTCTCTCGCTGTAGAAAATTCGGAACGCTGTAACGTCGCGTTACCTATCTGAAAAAAGTTTTTTTTTCTCTCTCATTTATAAAGAAAACCATAGTTGTAACATTATTAGGTTTTTTATTTATTATTATTAATTGTTGAAATGTGTCCCTCAATTCTCGGACACCCTATATATTAGGCTTTAAATGGGGAAATAAACGCCCTAATAATTTGTCTTTGCTGTATCCAACCAGGAGCATCTATACTAACCCTGCTCTTCATTGCTCTGTCACTACGTGTCAAAAGTTATTTCTAGTTTGATCGCGATAATACGATTTATTTCGCAAAAATTAATATACGGTGCTACGAGCAATTTCTATTGAAAGATAGTTTCTTTTTTTTCTTATTGAATATTGAATGTAAGATAGTTCTGTACCCAAAGAATAGTATACTTGGTATAACTCAAAATTGAAAATTTTTGAGTTAGTTCTGATCCAAATTGGTGATATTTTAAAATGGATAAATCGTCTTTGTTCAAGAAAAGTCACCAAGTGCAAAATTATAGTTTTGAGATACAATCAATTTAAGCTTAATAATTAAATTTTAATTGTTAAGATAAAAAGTAAAAATTATTTTACCAATTTTTCAGTTCCTACGGGTTGGTTTACTGATGTTCAGATAACAAGTTTATATCATGAAATAATTCATCAGAAATTCAAATCAACTGCAGTAGTTCGTCAAAAAGTTCATAATGGACTTAGTTTGATAACACATTTTTTTCTGAAGTTTTTTTCTAGTCTTCGTTATATAATGTTATTTAACAAAAACTGAAAACAAGTTTTTACCTACACCATAAGAACATTCCATTTTAAATTGCCTTTTAATTGTTCCTAAGCGTTTTACTTTTGACATATTCCTTTAGATTTTTACCATTTGTTCGGCGCAGCTTAGCCAAATATGGTTCTTGCGCCATTAAACCATCAACAACAACAACGACATTGTGGACTTGGTGACTTTTGCTTGAACGATGACGAAATTATAATTATTTAAGGTTAAAAACAGTTTACTCGGGTCATTCTAACATTTATTTTTCTCTTACTAGTGGGCAGCGTGGGAGAAGTATGTGGAGGCAGTCCTTCACCAGCAAAGGCTGAATTAAACGAAGGGACTTCAGCCCTTACTGTGTTGCAGCCTGTACATAGTCCTCTCAGTCCGAACGCTACATACACGCCTCTACCTTCTTTCTCCCAGTACCCATCGGGTGAGTACAATGAAAATTTAATCAGCTTTCATGAAATAGAATAATCGATTCTTCCGGAATATAAAAGTTGAAACGAAAAGTTGATATAATCAAAGTTATCTCAAGTTGAGAAACTACGACGCGTATCATTACTCATAGTTAAATAGTCCTGAATATAAGCCTAGTTTACTTACAAATAATTGATATATTAGAACAGATTTAGTTTTTAACGCTGGTAATCGATATTTTATTTTTTTTTAAATTATTATTTTTAAATCGAAAGTTGTTCAATTTAATAAGCTGTCCAGAGGTTTCATAAAATAGAAACAACAATTCTTCTGGAATGAAAAATTAGGAATGAAAGAAGAATATGGAGGCCTTTCTAGAAGGATGTCATTTTTTTTTCTCTTTACCGAATAAGATCGACAATAATTTTAGCCCGTCTTTTGATGGCAATTTTCATCTCTTATTTGATTACGGATTGAAAAGAACTATGGAATGAATAGGGGATAATAGCCTTTGTTGCTGAAAATCCCAAAAAACCCCAATCAAATCAAATCAAAAAGTAGGAACGAACAGTTATTGTAGTCAAAGTCATCTCATGCTGCAAGGTTATCATTACGCCTAGTTATATAGTCCTGAATAAAATCCTAATTTACTTAAAAGCAATTGATATGTTATTAGTTTTTGACATTAGTAATCGATCGATATTTTATTTTTTTTAAAATTTGCATTTAAAGTGAAAGTGTAATTTCATGGAACTTTTTTTTTATAATGTTAAAACATGTAGGAACATGCATTAGGTCATTCATTGGTGATGCGGTTTTTGTAGTTTTCTACGAACAATCAATTTGAATTAGATGATTTTGAGACTTAATGAAGAATGATTCACGAACCATGGTTGTTCCCTCTCTGATAAGATAATAGTTAAATTTGATATCCAAAAGAATAGTGTGAATCAAAAATGCGTCAAATAGAAGAATACAAACAATCACAATAGAATCAAAACAAAAACTATAGAAGCTGATTGCGTTTTCTTGCATTCAAAATACATCCCCCCCCCTCTCTTTTTTTTTAACAAGCTTCTTTTTTTATCAGAAATGACTACGGAACTTTGTTATGGTTCAAAATTTTAATACTTTGCCTTACTTAAGAAACTTTCCTCCTCTTAGAGAAAAAAGGAAATGGGAAGATGAATATTCTGATCACAAAATTTGATGAATGCATGTTTGCATTCAAATATTATTATATTTTTTAGAGTTTGAAAACGATATGAATTTTTTTAATAAAGAACATCAGTAGCATCTTTTGATAAACTAAACATTGCGATTTCTAAATTTTTAATTTTACATGATAGGTTATTCAAAATATTTATTCTTGTTCTTTCATTTTTTGTGTGAAGTGAAAAGAAGTATTTAGAGGAATTCTAACTTTTTTTTTCTCTTTTTTTATATATATAGTGACGAGCATGACTGTCCCAGGAACCGGTGTCGCAGCAGTTCCATGTTCAGAATATTCGTACACTTCCCCCTACACTCAGTATTCTACATCCCCGTATGGCACCTATGGATATACAAGTAGTAGCATAGTTGGTAAGTAGAAGTTAAAACTCTTCATGCAATACTTGATCGCAGTTTGAAAGAACCAGAAAATGCAATTTATGTAGCCAAAAAAAATATAGTGGAAAGGACAAAAGAAAAGAAATTCTACGTTGTGGGGGTCGTTTAAGTGTCAAGTAAATAGTCCAAATTAGTGTAACAGTTATATATTTAAGAGTTACGTTATACACAGATAGTTTATATAAAATTTTCAGAAATAGAACAAAATTAAAGAAGTGTATTGTTCATGGGATGCAGCGCGTACCATCATTTGATCTCAACTGCCGTTAAAGTCTTCTCTTCAGAGGGGCTGTCTCTGACGTCAGTCACAGTCAGTTATGGTTAGCGTTACAAGAGCGACTGCAACATTAAAGTCTGGGAGACACCCAAAATATTATAATCTTTCTTTTCTATTAAATTATTTAGACTTTTATTTTTCTGATTTCAAATGAAAACATTACTTTCATATAGTACATTATTCTTTTAATTTCCATTTTGAATAATCCCTTGTATTTTTATTCTAATTTCAAATATAAGCATTTGATTTGATAAATTTAGTGTAGAGAGTATTTTCGTTTGATTGTTCGTCTCGTGCTCGTTCATTTAAGAATCGGCTAATTTATTTAAAGAAAAGCACACTACAGAGAAAACTCCATTTACAGAGTGCTGACAAACACGCAAAGAACACAACCCACAATGAGTAAGTAAATATTAAAAAAATATGCCTTAGAAAGCAAAAAGTAGACCACAGAGAATACATAAAATCATAAGACTTATGCAAACGTATATATAATTAAAAACGAAAACACATAATCACAAAACTTTAAGGCACACTATGACACCAAAAGCCGTATTATTTTTTTTTTAATTTAAAGTTAATAATAATAGCTAATAATAGCTTTCAAAATTTCCTCTCTTTGTCGGATTACTTCTATTATTCTCGCATCTATGCTTAATTGCGACAAAGGTTTTTTTCATTCTGCTTTCAAGCATTAATTTCTTTTCTGTAAGACATTATAATTCCTTCTGAACCACTGATGCCACCTTTTGTTTCAAATGAAGTAATGTCTTCTTTTTCTTCCAATAGATCCATCCTACTACTATACCAGCCGTCCAATCACAACGAATCATTCCGTCCTCACAACAGCCCCGTCGCTCAGCCCGGATGTGTACAAGGACAGATGCTAATCCAAAGTAATCCACTACAAGAAGTGGCTACCTCAAAGCAATGTATTTAGTCATCCAGCTGGTTAATCCAAAGTTATTTTTGTAGAAGGATGATATGTACATAATAGGACTCGTAAGTCGAAGCTGCACAACGATAACTGCTGTTGTCACATTTCCTATGTGGCCGCACACGATTTGCTGGCTGGAAATCAGCGTTGCTGAGTGCTTCCAAAGATATCTTCATCTAAAGCTTGGCTTTGATTCTCTTATGTGATTTATGTAGATTAAAAATGGACATAAAACCATGGAAGTCATATCAATCTACCTGCATTTTTTTATTCGATTTCACTTGAAGGAAGTAAAGGTTTGCGTTACAGTTAAAGTTTTATCTCAAATTCAAATCTTGCCACTAGTGAATCTCATTGCCGGACTTAAGAACTTTTACATAGTGAAATATGTATAGTATATATATATTTTTTATTATTTGTTTCTTTAACGTAGTCGTACTCGTAAAGTTCGTTTATTTAATCGAACTTGTAACAAGATGAACATTTATGAATTGCTGTTGAGGAGTATAATTTAAAATTTAGTTATTAAAAATGCGATAATAAAAAAGGGATGAGAAAAACAGTGGAAAGATTTGGAAAAAGAAAAACTTACGCAAACCTTGTAGTTGCATTCATAATTTACAAAGATGCCATGATTCTTTGTTTTTCATTTCATGGATATCATTTTCTAGACGTCGAACTGTAAAACTAAGATGACGTCATCAGAGTCAAGTGGAGAAGAAGTGATGCAAAGAAATTACGATTTATAATCATGGCAATAATAAAACGCCCAGCGTCAAGTTCCTTATATGAAACGTTGTAAAAAAATCATAATACTAACACAGGGTTATGGATCATAAATTAGAATTTTTCAGCAAATGCTGAATTATTCCTGGATCTGATTCAAATTGTGTTGTGGCCCTGGTGACACAAGCAATACAGAAACTTTAATGTAGTAGAATGCTCAAAGGTGAAGAGTGTTCGTTTCTGCAAGAACACAAATACATAGTTCTTCACTCAGAATTAGTTCGAGAAAAATTAGGGGTGAAAGAGAATTGAATGATATTTTTTTTTGTATTCTAAGAATGCCTTATGTTGAATCTCAATGTGGGAGCAACTACTACGTTGATCTCTGTATATTTTACATACAGCAACCAGCTGGAAATGGAAGATGCTTCAGACTTAAGTGAACTGTTGCATAATGATTGCATGAAAGGACTGCAAATGTAACTGTATTGTTTTTTTTTAAATTTACATACCAAAGAGATTTTTAATTTGTTCAGTTTTTTTCTTTTTACTGTCGCTTTTTTGTAGTTTTTACCCTTTTGTATTATTAACATTTTCAAATTTTGACAAATGAAACAGTGTCTGTTCGAGTCATGTTTTACTTTTCTCCTCGTTTGAATAGCGCGGCGAATTTTTATTGTCTTGTATGTGTTATATGTGTTTTTGTTGATCGAAAAACAAAACTGCTTTGTCTTCCGTTTATTGTAGTCAATCTATTTATAGTAGCAGTTATTTTTCGTTGAATTCTACAATGGAAAAAATTGTTGTCATCAACGTTTTGGGAATACCTGAATTATTTAATATGTATGATTTAAAAGGCATGATAAAGAATATTTTAAGTAAAGCTTTTAATACTATGCAATGCAAAAATTGAAATACCAAATGGCACAAGATGTTGCACAATATTTTTTAAATGTTGTACAATGTCGTAGGAAAATGTTGTACGATATCTTGTGTTATCTGGAGTTTTAAAAGACGTGAAATACAATCATGCTTAAACCAATTCTTTTAAGAAGCAATTTTGATCATCAAAATTTTCTATTCTGTTGAAATCTTATGCATGCAAAATCAGTCGGGAATAAATTTTCACTCTTAAGTACTTTTATTGGGAAAACAATGAATTCTTTAAAATGTCTTGATTTGAATTTGAAATGGGGTAATCTTTTTTTTTATTGACAGTTTGTTCAGTTTTTAATACATAAAGAAAGTGACAAAGATTCCTTTGCACTAATATAGTGTCTGCTAAAATCAGTTATCAAGATCCAAAGCATTTATTTTAGTTGAAGAACTTGTATATAAAATCTCATTTTATTTTTTTATCAAATAAATAGAAAAGTACTTATATATGTCTGTTTCATAAAAATTAATATATATTACCGCACATTTTTGCATGCAATTTGTGCGGGAGAGAGGCAATTTTTTGTTCCAACACTTAGTGTGGTAGTTTGCTTGTTAGCATTTAAGGTTAGTTATGCTGTATATTCATAAAATGCAAATGATATCGGTGAGATATTTTTAAGTTGCAAAATAAAAATCCACTTGGCTGAGATTCGTAAAAGTGCTTTGCTTTTAAATTTAATCTACTATGTATAATTAATGACAAATCAAGCTGACAGTGCGTAGAAAGCCTCATGCAACCTCAACACTGATAAATGACGTCATTACGTGTTTCTCCGCATATTAAGACTATACGAAAAGCCCCATGAAACTAAACAACTTTCTTGCTAAATATAGAGTTTTATTAAAGATAATATAGATTTCAAAAGTATAAAACTCAATGAAGTTCAAATATCTCAATTACTTTTAAACACAATAAAATCATATCCAGAACTATTTAATTGAGAGTAATTGTACACCTCATAGCTTTTCCCGTTCTGTCAGCTGGAGTTGTCACTGAATATAGTATATTCTTTTATATACTTAACCCTGGAATGGAAATCTGGAGTTATGGTAACTCCAATCCAAACTGAAAATGAGAACCCGCCCTTGTAAGTAGTGAGGAAACATCCTTTCCCTAGCTATAGTATCTACAATATTTTGAGCCAGTTGACGACTAGACTCCGTCCATGTTAGTGTGTGCCGTCTTCAGCTCAGCAGGCAATTTTTCAAACCCTAAGAGTCAAATTGGACTAAATGTTTAGCCCTCCAAGGATTGTCAGCAGAATTTTTCGTTGACAAATTAATTGAAACAATAAAGAAGTCAAACAAGAATGTTGAGTTTCACAATTGGTTCGCAGAAGTCCCCCTAGTATTGCAATTTGCTGGTGGTCGAATATTTATTAGTATAATTCTTTCAAATAAAAATGTAAATAAAAATAAATATTTAAAATATAAAATTTTCTTTATATAATTTCTCTGTACATAAACTATGCCAGAACTTTCAAAATGGACTAATTTTAAAACAGGAGCCTAGTTGACTCCATGTTTTCATTGGAAGGTCGCAGCTGTGACGTTTCCATTCCAGGGTTGAGATAAAGGAGAAAAGTAAAACGAAATAGTTTGAGCTTCTGAAAATGAGATGGTCTTCCCAAAACGTATATTGTACTTAATTACTGATTCAAATCATATATATATATATAGTGTTCGAAAGGGCTCATTTACTTAAGAAGCGCGAAGTCTTCTTACTGTTATTTATTGTGTAAAACATTGTCTATTTTTGTACATCGCACCATTTAGCACAGTTCGTTCTGTTACTTGCACACAAGTCCTTCTTCCAACTTCGAAGCCATAAGTATTGCCAACGACCATTTACTGCAAAAATTCGGCCGAATACCTATTTTCTTCAAAGCTTTTCTTTTTATAAGCAAATTCATTTTACATTACTAATTTTATATATACACACATGACATTAAGACTTTTGTAATGGCGTTGGCAACATTTGTGGATCGGTGCTCCGTAGGATGAGCGACCTGTGCGCTCAGTGATTGTTCTACTTAAGACTGAACGAATATTTTGCTCTGCTCAATCATTTCTAAAAATAAAATATATTTCACTCATTTCTAGGTTTCATCTTTTCTTTATTTCATGTTTACACAGAGCATGCGGTCAACGCAGACTCACATAAACACGCAAATGAATAGCGCCAGCTTAATTTTGGTATCCGTAGCTGGAAAAAAAAATGGTGTGACGTCACAGCCCAGAGTAAGGCAACATGCACTTACATGTTAGACAACACTCGTAGTTATTTTATTAATAATGCGACTCTGATGTCACATTAGTAATAACATGGAACATAAATTTCACTGACATGAAATATCGACTAAAAATTAATTGAAACATGTTAACCAATTTTCAATGTTTGTGTATATTAATTTGTCGTGAGGCTTATAATTTTATTAAAGATGTGTAGTAAAACTCCGGCAAACACCTATTTTTAATTTTTTGAAATTTTTTTACTGAAAGAAGTATTCGAATTGGTCTTTAAGAATGCATACAGTACCTTAATTTGTAGAAACAAATTCAGATATCTTCTTTTTCCCATCAATTTGTTTGGCACTGTACGGTGCGAATCGCCCCGTGCTCTTTCCGTACGCCTTCACAGAACACCCGGAGTCAATACTCTACTGCATTTGGTATATCAAGAGTATTTTACCGAATTTTCCGGAATCCGAACGAAGGTCTACCCCAATTAGTTCGGATTCACGGGATTCTAATGTTTTTTCTAATAAATCTTGGTCGTAACAAAGCACTGATATTTAGCACAATGGGATCAGTCTAAGCTCATACGATACACGTTAAATGTAGCATTCCAGTTTAGTTTTAAATCCATTGCGGGTTTTACAGGGGAAGATGTTAGATAACATGGATAGTTACATCAATTGATTCCATTCTGTAAAAGGACGCACAGCAGATAATCTGCAAAAAAGTACGATGGTTCGGAGAACAGCAATTACGTTTGTCATGCGACTGTGACGTCACGTGAATTGATTTCATTGAAAATTCTTCGTATTTTAAATACTCATTTTGTTCCTTAGAAAAAGAAATGAAAAACTAAGTATTATGGATCAGATATCCGAAGCAACAAAACTAAGACTCTTAGAAAAAGGGTTTTCAAATATTAACAGAATACAACATTCTTTTATCTGCTCCTTACTCGACTTAAATGAGGTGGAGATTAAGAGTTCACTGTCGATTTTGAATGATATACAGTTTTATGGATTGTGATCTGTGGATGGGATTTCACACCCAATTTTTAAGAGATGATTGACCAAATGATTTGTCTCATCATCCTAAAGTGTCCAACAAAACAGCGATGGACGCTGTAGTTTCATTGCATGAATGATGAAAAAACCACTCCGACATAATTTAGCTGATTTATTAGACAGACATTTTTATATGCAAAATTTCTCAGGTTTGAGTAACAATTTCAGTACACTTATGAAATTCAAAGGTTTTTTAGATAATTTCGAAATTGAATGATAATACGATTTTATAGAATAATTCGTGAATCTTCTGCAACTGATATATTTTGATTCATTCCATCTGCATTATTTCTTGCGAGAAACTCGACCGTTTGGATCAGCTTGAAATCTAAGGTTAACTAGAGGAGTCACTTGGATTGATGTCACTCAGTACAATAGCTCATGTTGTCCCACTTTTATAAATTTATTCAACTAGCGACAGAAGCTATCCCCTTTTGTACAAAGTTACTTTCAACTCAAAACTTCCCGCGCGTCATGCATTAAAAGATAAAAATAAAATGATAAAATATGCATCAGTAAACAAATTTTTACTCATGTTTTTAAACAGAAAAAAAAGATTAGTTCTTCAGAAACAGCTCAATAGTTTCATAATTTTGTGATTTTTACTTTCCGAAAACTCGCACTTAAAAAAGATGCAATTTTTGGAATGTAGAATATTCTCCAACAAACCACATTATAAATTTTTAACGAGTAGAAAGTAATAACCATAATATAAAAGAAGTTTGGAAAATTCGGCACGAAATTTCATTGTAACTTTCAATAATCAGTATAAAATCATGTTGAAGGGAAGAAAAAAATTAAGTATTTTAGCAGTGGTGTCGTTCTTTTTGATGTCGCCTCTTACTGTAAATATTTTACTTAAACTAACTTTTGTGTTTTTATTATGGCCTTTTGTCTTTTAATACAGCTTCATCAATGATTACTTATTTGAAATTTTAACTTTTTTCTGATAAATTTAAGAGGAAAGTAAAAACTTGTTTGCGCCTATATATCGGTTCTTGCGCCATAAAACTCCAAACCAAATCTTACTGCATTTGTTACCCGCCTAGACGCGTCACAGGGATTAGCCCCAACTTTTTCGACTTTTACAGAACTAACACTTCAAGATTCAGCTTGGCTAGTTAGTTGCTTTTGGTTGATACTCAAAAGCGTCCTTCGAAAAGACAAAAGCGATGGCCAAAAGAAAGCGGTATCCCTCGGGGCTAGCGGTGTAAAGACCGAGTGACCTTGAGACGTGGCGACGATTGTTTCCTTCATTAACAAGTGGGAGAGATACCTTATCAGGAGAGTGATAGTGAATTGATGGTACATCGTTAGAGTTAATTGTTCCGTCGTCAATGGGGAGGTGCTCTCAGTAACGCAAACTTTCTCCGTCTCACTATTTGCTCTTTGGCACACGTGCACGCTAAAGCAGAGTAATAGCTTGGATCAGAAAGAAAGGGAGAGAGTTTTTTCTTTGGAAGAATTTCAGCCAACCGGCTTGGAGGGTTCACACGTTGTTGCAAAAAGGTACAGGCTTCAAGAATGACGGTGGATCATTATTCAGCTCATTACTGGAATCATTGTATGTAGGCTGCTACATAATTTTCTATCCACTCCTTTCTCTACAACTAATTTTGAATGGTAAGGAGCAAGGTGGTTTCAATAGCGATA
>BGPR01001445.1:197411-246555 GCA_013235015.1 Araneus ventricosus
GATAAATTAATAAACCAAATTATAAAATATACAGACTGATATTATGAATGGCATCTTAGAGATTCTGTTGAAAAAATTCTAGCAAGTTTTCCAGACTCTTATTCTCAAAGGCACTTGAAATTTCAAGTGATATTCACAAATGGACCTTATTTTTTTAAAAAAAACTCATATTTTCACAAACGGAATTAAATATCACAAGAACTTCTGGAAAATTGTTAAAAGATGATTATAAGTTTAAACTATATCTGATAATATAGTCCACTAATGTTAATATCTTATATAATATCCCGCCCTGTGAAATTGAAGAAATCTTAAAATATTTTTACGCTGTTTTTAATTCGTTTTCTGCTTCTAAATCAGGGGTATTCAACATTTTTATACCTACTGCCCACTTTTGTATCTCTGTTAGTAGTAAAATTTTCCAACCGCCCACCGGTTCCATAGTAATGGTGATTTATAAAGTAGGGAAGTAACTTTACTTTATAAAATTTATAAAGCAGAGTTACAGCAAGTTAAAGCATATAATAATAATTACTTGCCAAGTACTTTATGTCAGATTTTCACTAACTTTGGCAGAGTAAATCTTTATAAAACAACTTACTATAGTTAAATCTATCTTTTTATTTATACTTTGATACATAGCTACTCCGCTACCGCCCACCATGAAAGCTGGAACATCCACTAGTGGGCTGTAGGGACCAGGTTCACTACCACTGTTCTAAATTATAAAAATACCCAATTTAAAGTGAAATATTAATACATAATTAAAATTGATGAAAAACATGATTAAATGTCAATTCTCTAAAGCATATTCCCAATTTCAATTCTTGCAGCTTTTATAAATTTGATTATTGCACCTAAGACTTACTGATTATTCAAAATGGTTAATTTTGATAAAATATTTTGCATGTATCTGAAGAATAGAGGGAGAAAGAAACTATACAGAAGAAAAGGCATTGCATGTACAAATTTTTAAAAAAAATGTTTTTATGTCTAGAAAAAAATATATATAAATATTGTAAAACAATCTTTCTGCTTGATAAATTTAGTTTTTCTTTCTTTCTTATTTGCTAACTTTTTGTTTTTCATACCCAAAATTAAAAACCATCTTCTTTAGCCAACACCACAATGATATATAATTACTCCTACAAATACTCAAGCTAGAATTCATTTGTGCCTATGAAAACAGTAAGCAATAAAAGAAAACTAATATTTTTAAAGTCATTCTTAAATTGTTTTGATTAAATTAGTAATATTTGTAAACTACCTGTTTTTGCCAAATTTTACTTATTATGTAGTCAGTTAAGAGAAGCATCATTAAAAGTCAAAGCATATACATTTATTTAATCAAATTACAAAATTGCATACATACAATGTAATACTGCAAAAAATACTTTATTTACAAATTCTCATTCGTTTCAGTCCATTAAATAGTACAGTTAAGTATGTGGATGTATATTGATGAGCGTCATTAAAGATTAAACCTAAAAATAAAAATGATTTAAATCATTATCATAACAGAAATAATTCCTAAAATGGCTTAATTTATGAATACAATGTAAATAACAAACATGCAAGTGAAAAAAAGCTAATATTATTTATAAAGAAAATCATTCAGAATTTGATATTCTGATCTAAAATAAAACCAACATAATATATAATTCAGAAAAACTTTGTTATCATGAAATATATCTTGTAAGAAATAATGCAACCTACTTATAAACGCCAACTTTCTACTTCCATGATATATGATCGAAAATTTATAAAAAGCATGTCAATACAGGTTTTGTAGAAAAAAGCCTATATTCATTTGAAATCTTATTTTTATGCATGTAAAAATTTTCTTTAATGAAATTTTTATTATGTCTGGCCCAGATTTATTAGCAAAGAGTGGAATTCAATGATATCTGTAAATTTAAATTACAAGAAATTCCTAACTTTTCCCTCAAAAACTTGTACTACTTTTACCAAAAGGCATAAGTGTTTTTCTTGGGAATTTTGTAAAGAGAGAGGGGAAAAAATGCAAAAATATATAATGGATATAAGTTCAGGAAGGGTTCAACTGCAAACAAATTGGACAATAAAAACTTTGACAATTGACTTGTAAGCTCAAATAAACACATATTTAGACATAGCATCTTACAGACAGGGCCGGATTAAACTCACTCGAGGCCCTTAGACAATGCAAGATGTGCCTTTCTGAACTTTTAATTTAAAAAAACATATTATGGGGCCTATAAATACTGAATTTTCACAAACTGTTCTCACCATAAACAAAGGAAGGGATATTATTCTTATAATATTTATATAAATGTAGCAAGAATATCAAAAATTTTATTCATTTTTTAATCTCCAAGCGAATCACTCAAATCTTTATGAAAAAACTGGTGATCATTAATGAGATCATATGTGGATTATGTTCACTAACTGATCACCCTCCAAATTAATTACTTCATATGAATTTAAAGGTAACCGAATATTTTAATAAAGAGAAGCCAAATATTCTTTAAAATTAGATCTTAATAATGCATTTATTTTTCAACTTAATATATATATGTGATATTTTAATTTTTTAACTTCTTTAATTCTTAAATCACTTTTAACAACACCTCATTTTAATTACTTCTACTTCTATCGTAATAAGCGCAATACAACTTTCTTCTTGAGTCACATGCCTTTTCTGGGTACTTAAACTTTGTGCGCATTCCTATCTGCCTTTTTTCACGCCAGCATGTAAGCGTACAACAACAACGCGCCGCTCAGGCGTAACCTTTTGAATACTGGTCATGGAGCTACGTAAAAACTGAATCCTTTACTTATAAAGAAATAACCTAATATCCTCAATGCCTGAATAAAAGAAGATTAAGCCAAGTATTGTCTCTTCCATGACCAAAATGGACTACACTTCACCTTCAGTAACGCATGATCTTATATATAAGATTTTAAACAAAAATCACATCAAGTTTAAAATTGTAACCTTCTGGTAAAGAATATTCTGCATAAGTTCTGAACATAATATTTGATTAAATCCATGCCATATAAGAATGCATCATGTTATTATTTATAGTTATAATCAAATAAATAATCAAATATCATACAAATAAAAGGATAAAAGTTTTGACTATCCATCAGAGAAAACCTTATTAAAAAAGGTGATTTATTAAAATATTAAAACCAGTTTTGAAAACATATTTCAGAAATAATAATAATTAAGATGAACTTTTAACTTCAAGACCTTCAGCTGACCTTTCCCGACAAGTCAAAACATTCATGCTCTTAACAATAAAAAATCTGATAATTAAAGTATTTTTAGTATAACTTACCAATATTATATACAAATTTAAACGTTTAAATATAACTACACATCAGTTGTTGCAACACTGGCATCAAGAAGAGCAAGTCGAAGGACTTCTTCACAAACTCTCTTATAACGCCACGCATCACCTTGCAGCCTTTTTCTCTTGACTCCAACCGCATGCTGATGTTTAGGAAGCTGGCACACTTCCAATTCAAATCGAAGTTGAATCTTCTTGCCCTCGCAAATCTTTCCACGCAATGTAAACCTGAAACATCCAAAAGTTCCAATTAACAATGATAATGAAGAAAGCAATTCATTTCAGAAAAAACATATACAAGGAAAGGAAATAAAAAAATGATAAAATGATCATAGAATATCCAATGTTTCACCTCTCCCAACCTATTACAAAACATAGTTAAAATTTTAAGTAGTCCTAATTGCATAAAAATACTATTCGATGATTGAAAATGAATGTTAGTAAAATAGCAAAATTCAAGAAATACAAGTTAAGAATTTTTTTTTTCTCCCTTTTCAGAATTAGAAAATAGCTTATTCAAAAATAAACAAAAAACGAAACTCTAAAGAAAATCAATAATTATAATTACAGGTATTTTTCAACACCACATCTGACCTCAGTGATGCATGAAGTATGTAACCCACAATAATATTTTAGTATGCAGCGAATATTAGTAAGTACTTTTTTGTGGTTAGAAAAAAAACTAAATTTATTGCATGCAATTAGATGAAATAGCTTAGTTGAAAATCATTTTATAAAGTTTATTATTTTAATTTTGAAATAAAAGATTTAAGAAATAAAAAAAAATATCACATAAATGAAAAAAAATATACCCTTTTTGTTTGCATGAAATTCCTTTTCGTAATAAGGCATTTTGGAGTGATTCCAAAACTTCTTCGGGGGTTACTTTATCATTTGTTGCAGAGACATTGCAAAGATTCTGAAAATAAAAGAATTTCATATTAAATGACAGTAGTGAGCGAGTAATGAATGCATAGCAACATAAACAGAAATATTATATCAGCTATAAAAAAATAACCTCAGAACTCTCAACAAAGAGAAAATTAACTCCATCTGAAAACTTTATTTTTCAAACAAACAAAACATTACTGATTGTGACGTCTTAAGGTCATTACCCTATCAGCCATGCTGGGACTATATATATGCAGAAGATAATAGGCTATCTAGAGATAGCAAGAGATAACAGAATGTTATAACATTCTTGCGAGAAATCTTCCTTTGAACTGATTGTGACACAAAATGTTAATGACAATTCCAAGATATAAAAACTATTAAATAGCTTTTCGCAAGGAAGAATTTGTTTTTTTCCTGTAGTCAAAATTGTGCATTAAAGATTAAAGCCCACTAGATATTTTTGTTGTTTTGTACGAGTTTTGCACAGTTTTTGTCCTTGCTAACCAAAACTGGATATTATGCAGCAAAGTTTCTTCTTTCTTTAAGCTTATAAATGATTCCCAATTTAACTCCTCCCCATCGAACCTTGTCTTAAAATATTTAATATCAGCTATTTACAGTCATTTAACTTTTGGCTGTGTATATACGTACAGCATTAGGAAATGAATTACTCTTCAATACAGTTAAAATATAAAACAACTAAATCCAAATATAAAACAACCAAACCTCAAGACATCCCTGAATTGGTAAAATTTAGAAAACACTTTTTCTTCCCCTTCTCAGGACCATCCAAGCACTTTGGATTAACTCTTCAGTGTCAGAAACTTGTTGCAAAAATTTAATATTTATAATTCTCTAAACTACAAGTGTAATTCTTTCCTGTATATTTCTTAAATTCTTAATTAGCTGTCACATAATCAATTAATAGCATTAACCCCCGTGGCAGAATCACGGCGACACAGTGACAATGTCGCAGAATGACAAAGGTTTTCTGCAGAAAGATTTTCATTTTGGAACAAATTATATTTTTGGAGAATTGACATGTTCACACAAAAATGCCGAGATCATTCCGCAGAACTAGTTTAATTTTCTGCAGGCGATGCATCACTTTCAAACATTCTGGATCAGATAAAAGGGGAAAAGGCAAGACCTGTCACCAATAAGGCAGTTTAAAGTACTTGTACACAATGATTTCTGCCGTTTGACTTGAAGACGATCGTTTTTTGCAGGCGATGAGTTCCTCGCACATGCACTGACTCACGTCGATCGACTTTTTGCAGGCGATGCTTTCCTTGCATAAACATAGATTTGCATCAATCGACTTGAAAAATAGTCACCTTTTTGCAGGCGATGCATTCCTTGCACACACGCGGATTTGTGTTGGTCGACTTTATGCCGGATTTAGATCTGGTTAGATGGAAATGAATTTTGGCAGTTTGTAGAATAATTTAGGTTATAGCGATATTAAGAATTACCAAAATTTTCAATAATGCCATGCAAAATAAAGAAGTTTAGACGGAAAATTCAAACTAAACTAATTCTAAATTGCGACTAAACAGAAATAAATATTAAGTGAATTAATAAGTGAAAACAATTAAAAATGTTTCCATGTTATACAAAAATACTGTTGTCAAAACAAATACTTGCTTACTTTGCCATTTTCAGCTATTTAGCTTACAAAAACGTTTTAAATTTCATTTCCAATTGTCATTCTAGTAAAATAAAATGAGTTTTCGGATTACATTAAGAAATAAAAGTGAAGTGAAATGGGGGCGGGGGAATGATTTTCAGCAGAAAATGGGTTCTCAACGTATGTGGACACTTAAGAATTGACTTGGCAATACAACCAAATTATGATGAGAAACATAGAAATAAATTTAAGATTGCCCACTGATTCTATGAAGAATAAGAGAACAACTATGACTAGCAAAAGGTATATCAGAAAAACTATAAAATGCATTTCAGAAGAACACCATCCCTTTTGGCAAGAGATCCAAACCTACCAGGTGATCTTCATATGATCCTCAAGGGGCGAAAATTCATTTAAACCACTTTTTTTACTATTTATTTTTGTTTTTAAATCTAAATTTTACTAAAAACATAAAATTTAAATTTTATTTTATTTCAGTTTAAATTTAATTACAAATAAACAAATTTTGATTTTTTTTTCTTTTAAATATTTCTAGCTTTATGATTATTTTTCCCAGAATTTTTTTAACATCTCAATTTTCCTTGAAAAGCAGTACCTTTTTAAATTTAAATTTATTTAGAAATAAATAAGTTTTAAATTTTATTTGAGTTTCACTTATATTCCAGACTTTATGACAATTTTTCTGCGACTTTTTTTTGTTTTAAATCTGAATTCTATTTAAAAACAAATAACTCTCTCTCAAAAACTTTACTGGATTCTTTGAAACTTAAGTTTACATAAAAATAACTAATTTTGAATTGTATTCGAGTTTCCTTGATATTCATGGCTTCTAATTATTTTTGGGTGATTTTTTTTTGTTATAAATCCGAGTTTTACTTAAAAACGAATAATTTTGAAATTTTATTTTAAATTTATTCATAACTAAATTTCAAATTTATGTTAAGTTTCATTGATATTCTTAGTTATATAATAATTTATTTCCTGAAAATCTGAAACGTTCATACTGTTTGATGCTAACACCTTGTCGACTGCTGACAAATCAAACTCAGAAAACATCAAACAACATGGATATCAAAAGACACCATTTGACGTCTCCAGTCGATAATGTTTTAAAAGGGGAATTTGGAAAAATTAATAATTTTTATATTTTTTGGTTATTGTCAATAGGTTCATTTTTTACTCTGAAACACATTAGAAATATCTTGGACCCTAATTTAGATGTTATTTAGAGCCCATTCGTTTTTTTTCTTCCCCTGTAAAATGTTGTAATTGTCAGAAGTCCCATTTTAAAACCAATTGATTCATATGTGTTTTATTTAAACACTAAATAAAGCTAAATTTATTAAACTAAATATTTTATTTATGAATTACTCTTAGATTTGACCATTTGTAAATTCTTACTTTATGGAAATTTCTTGCAGAAAGATTTTGGTATTAATAAAGATTGCCGCAGAAAGCATAATTTTCTGCCACAGGGACATTAACTAAATATACATCTTAATTAGGTGCAAATATATTGTTTTGACACATTACTACATAACAGTTAAGTTCATATAGCACAAGCAGTTCCTGAATGCAGGACTTCCATAAATGTGTCTCATTCATATCACAATGGCAAACAATGAGTTACAGACTCTACTTTCTTCAATACATAGTAAGCCTACCTTTACTTGACGTGGCACTAGAGGTCCACACATTCTCTTCTTTGGAGTTAGAAGACTTTTTACACAATCTAATCCTTTTTCAATGCTACCAAAAACCTTTTTAGCAGAAGATCCTACATGCCTTGGTGGTCGTCGCTTAGGTGTCATTGCACATAATGTTGGAGATTCAAAGGATTTAGCTCTACAAGAAAGAACATATATCAAATCAGCAAAAATGAATTAACTTTCATGGATATAAGTACCAACAATTTTTTTTTTTCTGCAACAGTGCAACTATTAAAACCAAATTGGATAAGTCACAAATTCCTACAAATAACATTTGGATGGCTTTACAGTTCTTTAATTTTTAATTAATCACTTCTCATCACCACTATATTTTTACAGCAAATTACTTTCGATTTCAAAACTTAAAATTTGCATGATAATATAAAAGTAATCATAGTTCAAAAAAGTAAAACAAGAAAAATGCTTGTTTAAAAATAAAAATTGTTCTAAAGTAAAAGAAATTTTTAAATAATCAATAGATAATAGCATTTGCAAAAGGATCCTCATTGAATCAAAAAGTCAAAATTTGCCAAAAGAAGCTTATCTTCACTGGATTTGGAACTTAAATGCACAAGCCTTTGATTATGAAGTCAAGACTCACTCCCATGTCATCATGGCTTTATTACACTAGAGAGAATCCAAGTCATTTAAAGGGCTTCACAAACCAAAGAAATTATTCTCTTTCTGTCATTTTTTTTTTTTTATCGTTTTTATTTTAACAAGCAGTTTTATTCTAATATGACTGTGTAGGGAAACCAAAGTTACAAACTTTTCAAAATGATATTAAAAGTTGAAGCAATTTCCGAAAACTTTTATAACGCTATACACTAAATACTAACTAGATGTATCACAACCAATATGTGAATGCAAACCCTATGCATTTCAACTTTCTCTAGGCTGAATCTTCTGTTAATTCTGACTTCTAGTTTATTGCATGTTGTACAGAATTGCTCGTATCCGAGAAGAAAGCTAGAAGTACAGCATCCAACATCACATATGTTTGAGAGGCATTTCAAATGCAAAGGGTTAGTAAAATTATACCAGCAAAAAACAAGCCATTCCGATAGATTTGCAGATTAATATAGTTTCTTTTCTATAGAAATACTTTAATATTCTTTTGTAATTGAAACATTTTTTTTCCAATATTTCCTTACTAAAATACTTTTTAAATAATTCTTTATTACTGAATTAATTTTTGAAATGAACAGGGTGGCCATAAAGATAACTTTCCTTGTTTGGAGGCATCTGCAGATAAAACCAATGAACAGAATGAAACCAAATTTCATATACAGATCATGGAAGAAAAGGGGAAATGATTTCCACAAAAAGAAAAATTAGTACTGTCTTACCGCCACGAGAAAAACACTAGATATCCCAGTGGCAGTCGATATGGAAATGGGATATTCCACTTCATTTTAGGGGTGAAGGAAAGGGCTTCATTTCGTTTGGCGGAGACAGAATCAGAGGAAGTCTTATTCCGCTTTGTACTTCGGTCAAAAATGAATTCTCGCCTAATGAAGAGCACTTAGTTTGCCAAATGTTGCGGTTGATTTTATATCCTTTCCGTCCCTTCTTCGGCTCGTCTATGTGAAGCAACCTTGTTCAGGGTTTTTCTCCTGGCGGTAGGAAAGTACCAAAATTCGCCTATAGGAGAGCTTTTGGCATTATTGTCAAGCACGAACTATGAAATTTGCCCAATCGAGGTAAATTATGCAAATTTCCTTGAAAGAGAATATAAGAAGGGCTGTTACAAACATCCAAGGTGACAGTTTACGCACAGAAGTAGAGAACGTCATACACCGGATGTAATATCTTGTACACAGGAAAGGTCAGTACATTGAAAATATTGCACATGGTCCTGGGAACCCTATGTTGATTAATAAAAGATTATTTCCCACGAGTTTCATATTGTTGCCATTCATTTCTGCATGTGCATTTTTCATTATTTGAACATTAATGAAACTTTACATAATCCATTTTTCATCCATTCATTGTAATTATTGACTTTTTTTCGATTCAAACAGCTCCAAAATCAGATATGCACTACGAAATTTGCATAATCTACCTCGATTATGCAAATTTCATAGTGCGCATGTGACAGTAGTACCAAAATATCCCCTACCAGCGACTTTTGGTATTAATTTAATTTTTTTATTTTATTACTTTATTTATTTGCGAAAATCACCTCCCCTTGTCTTCCACAGTCTGTATATGAAATTTGGTTTCATTCCATTCATTAGTTTTAGCTGCAGATGCCTCCAAACAGGGAAAGTTATTTTATGGTCACCCTGTATAACAAGTTGTCTGCACAAGGAGATTTTTACATAAAATTATTCATTTGTGCTAACAGTGCCGATTATATTCTTCAAACATTTCTGAGGTTTACATAAAAACACCGTGTATTTCTTAAAATATACATTTCCTTTTACCATGAAAAAGATCTTAAAAAATTGAGAACATGAATAAGAATATACATATTTCAAAGGCACTAATAAACATCTCACTCTTTACTAGCAAAACATCAATTTATACTTCTAAAATGCAGTTATTTTGGATAATCATTAACAAGTCAATAATTTTACTCAGTATTTTATTTTGCTACCCCCTTTTTTCTCCTCAAATCACAGTATGACTTGAATACATCGGGGTGATTGTGGCTTCATGAAAAAATACCTGAAATTTTAGCAGGAAAATTATGCGTAGGAAACGGATATGTATTCATTGATTACGGCGCAGGCATTTTAACATAAAACAGAAAACTTCAAAATATATAATCAAAATAATTATAAATATAATCCAATGCAAAAATTGGATTAGGCTGCCAATAAGTGTTTTGTCCTCTTACTTCGTGTCATTTTAAAGTACATAAATGCGTTCCACCTTATGCAAATTAAAGTCTTTGTTGAAATTTTATTTTTAACTAGTACATATAGCAAAACAATATATTCTCATTGAACCACTCAAAAGTAATAAAAGCTTAAATACCCTTTCTAGTTTTTCATAAATATTTTTTGAGAAATTTTAGTTGAACAAATCCTAACACCTTGGTTAACCACTACTATTCATCCCTAGCATGTAAATACTTTTACGTCTTCTCATATTCATGTTAGCTGTAATCTTTCTCTTGTCAATTATAATTGTCTTTATATAATTTTTCTAGTTTTGTATGGGGCAGAATTCTTTACTTGTGATTTTCACTTCTTCATAAACTACCAACACAGATACAGCTTATTAAATCATTCAGCACTTTTTTAATACAAAAAAAAAAAAAAATCAAATCATGAACATGATTATCAGTTTCCAACTTCAATAGATAAAATCTTTTTTTTATTTTTTTCCCTTATTGGAAAAAGTTTGATTACTCTTACAGAATATGAATATCAAAAGGATAACTCAAAACATACAAAAATAAAACAGGAATTTTCATAAATGTTCTTTGATAATACAAAAATAAAACAGGAATTTTTATAAATGTTCTTTGATAATACAAAAATAAAAAAGGAATTTTTATAAATGTTCTTTGATAATACAAAAATAAAACAGGAATTTTCATAAATGTTCTTTGATAATACAAAAATAAAACAGGAATTTTCATAAATGTTCTTTGATAATACAAAAATAAAACAGGAATTTTTATAAATGTTCTTTGATAATACAAAAATAAAAAAGGAATTTTTATAAATGTTCTTTGATAATACACACATTTTCCCCAAAAATATTCAAAATACATTATCAATTCAATGAATATTACCTTTTATCTGATGTATATAATGGAATAATCACCGATGAGGGTTCACCAATTTCATTAACAGCAGTGTCCAAAGAGGCAGAGAAAGCCAATGCCGATGGTGATCTTAAACCTAAAAAAAAAATGCAAGGATATCAAAAGTAGTTTTTTAAAAACCAATGGGAGAAAAACCCTTTTCAATACATTTCTACGGATAAATATATGCATTCTTATATGCATGCTGCCTTACCACAGTTTTCATTGCAAATTAATTTATTCTTTATGACAGAAGTTGTTGATCTCTTATTTTTCTTAGCAGATGGTACTTGTGGTAAAACAAAATTTTCCTTGTCAGATTTATCTCTAGAGGTCGCTTTACTCGGTGAAGCCATTTTAGATGAGCAGATAGACGTCTCGGATTGCTTCTGAGGGCTCCCTAACACAAGCAATTCAGAATCTATTAAGCTGTCCATTGAAACCGTCTTTAACACAGGTGATGTATCGAAGACTCCAGACATATTATCTCTGAACTGTAAAGAAATTAATGGGATAAACTGCAGTAAATAAAAAAAAAAAGGTTTTAAATCTTAATTTTATAAAAAAAAAAAAATCAGAGTAAATAAACCACAAATATAAAAATAACAGATAAAAAAAGACAAATAACATTTAAATATTCTAAAAACAATCATTTATTGAAAAGCATTAAATAATCTTGATCATGAGAAAATTCAAGACTAGTACGAGAAAATGCTTCTATGTCTTCAAGTTTAAAAGCAACTGAATTTAATGTATACTACCTTCGATTCTCTAAGTACAGATGATTGTCTAATGAGTGTAAATGGTTTTCCAGATCTTTTCTTCAACAATAGAAGATGGTAGGTAGCAGCTAAATAATCAAATTTACTCTGAAAAACAAAACATATTTCAAAATTCTGAAACAGTACAAAATATAAAAGCATGAATAGATTATTTAAATATAATCTTGTTGAAAAAAAGATAATTCCAGTGTAGAATTTAACCCTTCATATCTTACTGAAAATTGGTATCCAAGTTACAAAGCACTGGTAATGCATTGGCATCTTTATTCAGTTTCTAACTAATTAAAAAAAAAAAACTATAACATAAAAGAGAGATTAAGTAGAGGATAGTACAACTATAGCAAACTGAAATAAGCATACTCAATCAAAAAATGTGATGTGTAATGTTTCAATATTCTTACTGAAATGTTAATGCCAAGTTTCTGGTATTATCCAAGTTTCACTACATGAAAAGATTTTACCTTTCATGGCAAGTCAGCTGAAACATACAGATAACAATTTAATTGTTTTTTAATTAGTTGCAAAACTATTTATTTCCTTTCTATTTCCTGTTTTGCTTTCAAAGCAGTTATGTAAAACGATCTATTATTTATAATATTTTGCGAGAAAAATTTCATTTTTTCCCTCAGTATTTCAGCAATGCATAGTTAAAATATTTAAACTAATTACAAATTAAAGAAATTAATTTAAACACTAAGAAATAATTGAGGAAAATATTTTTAGTACCTAAATTTATACCAGTATTTTTTTTATTTGTTATCATTATTTTTGAAAACTCATGTATTGAAGGATTAATAAGAATAAAACTGACTTGATTTAAAGAGATTTCAACGGATCTCATTGGTCGTTTATAGTACACAGCCAATTCTGCCAAGCAATCAGGATCAAATTCTTCCACCTAAATTAAAATATATAAAATTCATATTTAGCTATTTGGATAACATAATACCAAATTTATGACTCGTATATGTGTAATTTCACAGCAGAAGAAACACAGAAAAAGTAAAATAAGGTGGAAAAAAAGTAAGTAAAATAAAATAACATAAATAATATCAAGGAATTAATTTTTGAAATTTTAAATTTCACACATTTAATTTACTTTAGTTAAATTGATTTCCAAGTTTAATTTTCACGAGAAATTTTTTTCAGAGATTAAAACAAGCAAAAAATATTTATTCATACCCATTTTCTAGGAAATACCCTTCAGTTTTCTTAAGTAAGGTTTGATAAATCTGTTGAAGAACTTAAATGGGTTTTAGACATTTTTTACTTTTGAACCATGACATAATTTTGTGCAGTATTATTTATTTTATTTTAAGTGAGATTTTGAGTCTCCATACAAACATTATACAATATTTCATGGTGTTTTTTTATGCATCTATTTATTTATGTACATACTTTAATGAAAAAAAGGTACAATTTTTCATTAATACCTTTCATTTTAAACAATGTTATTGATTAGTTGCATAGCAATATTAAAAAAGTTACAATAAAGGTGCATAAATAATTTTTTCTAAATTAGAAAATCTTTCCATTAACACTATTTTTCTATTGATTTTCTTCAAATTTTGTAAATAAATCTTTAGTAATAATTTTAAACTCAAATCTATGGTAACTGCTTCCACTTTCATTCTAATGATATCGTTCTTTCACGAGACAGCTCATAAATTTTGCATCGTAAAACTAAAGGAATACGCAGTACTGCCGTTCTAGATAATCTTTTTATCCAGCTTTAATTGTTACAAGAATAATAGGAACAAAGCACAAAAGGAAAAGACCTGTATAATTTAGCACCAATAGGGGGAAAAAAAAGCTCTTGCTACAGGTCAGCATCAATATAACATTTTTTTAAAAAAATAATAGTATTGATTCTAAGATCTGTTGAGGAAAAGTTTTCAATAAAAAAAATGCACTTATGATGTTCAAGAGAATTGTAGAATCCAAATTTAAAAGGAAAAAAAATAATAAATTTTTCCATAGTATAAAAGTAAGACAAAAATGCAAGATTTGTCAATTATTAAGTATAGAAATACTTATGAAAAAATATTAACAGACTGTTGGTATAGCTTATATTAGAAAAGTATAAAAAAATATTTTGCTAGAATAATAGAAAATATAAAACATTATGACTAAATTAAAAAAAAAAAATATACTAAGCTATGTTCAACTTGACCAAAGTCAAATTTTGTGAAACAAACGTTTTACAAACAAAAACTGAAGAAAGTTCTTTTCAAATATTACTAACCTACTTTCCCTTGCACAAAGCTAAAAAATTCCAAACTTTTCTATAAAGCAGATCCTCTTTTTCTTACAATTCTCAAAATTTTTATGTAAAGTAAACCTCAAAATTTTCAAATTAAAAACTACTTCTTTGCACAGGGAAGAATGTTAAAGTAATGCCAGCTAATAATTTTAGGGATGTAATTTTGATTTAACAATTTTTCAGATATTAGAAGTGGAAAAAAAGAACCAACTTCTTTATATGAATCCCAATTTGAAGATTCAAATCCATTCAAAATCCATGGATGACATTTTAGCTCTTCAATTGAGATCCTTTTATTAGGATCAACTTGTAACATCTGCTGCAAAATTTCCTTGCTCTCACTTGATAACCATAATGGACAGAAGTATCTGCCCTTCTGTAACAATAAAATGCAGATTATATTACAATGAGGTATGAAATACACGATATAAAAACTTGTAAACAACTTAGCACAATTATTTAATAATTACTCTTTTTTCTAATAATTAATACAGATTTTTTTTTTGGCAGCTCCTAATACTACATTCATAATGATTTAAAAATATGCAAGAAATAATATACAGTCCAACCTCGAAAATCCGGACTTCTAAAATGCAGAAACCTCCGAAAACCGGATTTTTTCCAACTCATGAAGAGAAAAGAATTAGCTAAATAAATTTTAAACTAGAACACTTGAGGCAAGATGCAGAAATTCCAGTCATTCTATTCATTTCAAACTACTATTAAGGTAACCATTTGCTGTTGCCTTGCAACTCCCGGGTCTGTTCTGAAGACATCTGCACATGCACACTTAATTGGGACGAAACTTACCTACACGGTGACATCAGAACTTTGACATCTCTATGGGTTTAAGTAAGATATCTAAAATCCAGAAATCTCCGAAATCTAGACCTTCCAAACCCCCAAGCAGTCCAAATTTTCGAGGTTGTACTGTAATATTAATTTGTAATTTAATAAAATTACAAATGCATTTAAATGCAACTTTTTTTTTTAACCACAAGGTTAAATCTGGTCTTCTTAAAGCAGTTATTAGGAAAATTTATATTAGTTAGAAGTGTAAAAACATATTGATAACAAAAATGATCACTTATAGAATTTAAATTTATGCTGCTAATGATTAAATTCTTGAGGTTCTTCAAAAAATAACAAACTAAAGACTGCCAAAAGACACTGAAATATTAAACAAAGCATATAAGGAGCAGTGAACTACCTCAGGTTAAAAACTCACAAAAGAATGGGTTGTCAGATGGCAACTGTTTTCAGCTGGTGTAAACAGAATTCCAGCTAGCTTGGAACAACATTTGGAAGAAAGGTGAAATATTATGGGGAAATGCTGACAACAGGAAATCAAAATAGCTTGTAAAACTTTCCACCTGCAATGTTCGCTTCCATGATAATGGAAACGAACATATGACAATTCAAGTAGGCTTTGTCAGACAACGCCCTACAATTTGGATCTTTAACCTTGTGATTTTCCAGTGTTCGATGAACTGAGAAAAAATGTCTTTGAAATGACAGTGATTCCCAGACATTGCCATGAAGGAAGTGGTTAGGAAATGGCTCTCTGAACAATTAAAGGAATTTAAAAAGAATGCTGTTGTTTGTTTGGTAAGGAACTGGGATAAACATATCAATTATTATAGCAAATATTGTTTCAGCTATAACAAAGATTTGACGTTCCAAATCATTTGGCTTGTTATATAGAGAGCAGTCCTAATAATATACAAGACAGAGAAATAATTTAAATAAAGCCAATAAGAAAGGAACTTATGTAACACCAAACAAAAAGCCTACAAGAATGAACATTTAATGATCAGTACACTTGAGATTTTTAGTGGAGTGTTAAATAATTTACTACTAGAAAAATGTATTACCTGTATTTTCTTGTAAAGCTTTGTAACATTTTCATCATCAAATGGCAAGAAACCACACAGAAGTGCATATAGTAAGACACCCATACTCCAGATGTCAACCTGGAAATAAAAACAATTTTTTAAAGGGGCGGAGTGAAAGCTGCAAATAATTTAGAACATAGCACCAAACTTATCACTAAACACCTAAATTATTAGTGAGAAATAAAGCAGTCTTTTCTAACCTCTCTTTCTAGTTTTTAATACTAAAATGTGAAATAAATGTGGCTACTTTTAAAGCCCAACTTAATTTAAAGATTAGATTTCAATAAAATTCTTTAAAATTATATTACGCCAAGGTTAAGATAACTGTGAAATAAAATTTCATTCCTATTGGGGTTTTTTTTGTAGTTGTTTGACTTTTTGGTTGAAATCATTCATTTTTTTTTGTAAATATATTTTAATACAAAGCAAAATATCAAAAAAATAAAGATTACTTTTGAATTCCTTGCATTACCTCAAAAATTAAATCAAAGGAGAAAAAAATTAAAACGGCAACTCCGATTTCAAAATATTGCTAACTAGTCGTATATGTCAGTTGAAAATTGTTTAGGAGTTCATGAATACATATTGACTTGTAAGACAAAGCAAAAAAAGAAATATAGAAATGTGTCAGTTTAGCCACAGAAGTGAAATGCAACTCTCCTATAAACAGGACACTTACTTACACCACTACATACCCCTGAACTAGGAGCCAAAGCGGCTCCCTGTCAGTTGGGTGGGTATGTACGAAACTTTTTACAAAAGATCAAAGAGAAAAAAAATGCCCAGCGTCCTATAAACAGGACACTGGGCATTAATGGATTATCCTTTTCGCGTTCATTGGTTTCGTAGTGAAACCACACATTGAGCATTTTTTTACTGCACATGGGCGAAACACAGCATAATTTTTCTTTCATAACTTAATAGCCACATATATAGGCCAACTTATGCAAAAATTCCATTTCAATACCGTTAGTATTCACAAAGATATCGGCATTGAAAGAGCTAAATTACTTTTGATCTCCGAGAGAAATACATTGATGAGGGTTCTTGCACAAATTGATATTTTTTTAAAATTGAGTCTTCGAAAGTAAAACAGAATTTTATGAAGGTTCAATATCCTGAATACTCACGTATACTTATAAATTAAATACGTAATTTAAATTGCATTTCGATGATAACTTATTCGGAGGAAAATTGGCCTGTTATGGTTCATTGGTTTCACTATGAAACCACAAAGTAAAAAATGCTAATTTTTTTTTTTTTTTTTTTCCTTTACTCATTTATGATCAGCTACATATCTAATACTCATTTTTGAAATACATTTAGTAATTTTCAAAATTAAACATGTGCTGAAGTTGAAAGGGTAAAAGCAGAGGGGGGAAAAAAACATACCTTATTTCCATTATAATTATCACCAGTGATCAGCTCCGGAGCAGCATATGCTGGACTTCCACAGCAAGTCTCAAGCTGTTGTTGCATTCCACTCTGGCAAAAAATGAAATAATAAATATACGGCTGAATAACTGGCTCATGAATATTTTTATCAGTCATCAATATCAAAATATATCCTTCTAAAACTAGAAAAAAACATCTAATAAGAAATTTAACATAAAGATTTGTTTAGTTTATTCTAACAAACAAAGGCAAATGGGTATTAATAAAACTCCATTGGGTATCAGACTACTAAGAGTAAGAATCCATCGCCATTTTTATTATTTATGGATGTGTTATATTAATACATGTTACTAAATAATTTTTTTAAAAAAATGATAACTATTACAGAGAAAACATTATTCAACTCCAGCAAAATTCTACTAATTATTATTTTAAAATTCCAAAAGTAAAAACAACACTTTGGCCTTCACAAAACAAACAAATCAATAATTATTTACAATTATACACAAAATAGGCATGAAAATAAAAATATAATTTTTTTTTTAAATTCCTGCATACTCTTGAGCCAAGCATGATAATGTTAACTTAATGGCTAACCTAGTTAGGTAAATCCCATAGTTAAGTAACTCTTGCTGGCTTTGGAAGCCAATATTATATAATTGGTTATTAGACTAATTTAGCCCCAATTTTTTAAAATACAAAATACATTTTGTCTGTGTTATGGATGGCCAATTTGTTGGTATACTGTTTGATATATTCAATGGCTGCAGTATTCATCTCCAATCAAAAACATTTGTGAAAGAAATATACGCATATTAAGCAAGATGAAACCTATCATGTAATTACATCTTTCTAATAATCGCATCATAGTTAGGCAGTTACAATCATAATTACAAGTTACTTCCCACCATAAAGAGCAGAAGGGGCAAGAGAGAGAAGATGAAGTTTGTGACAGTTTTTTATCTAGAAACATGTGACAGATTTACAAGTTTCTAAAATGCTAAGAGATTTATTTATAACTCCAAGTTAAAATATCAGATAAGTTTACCTCAAACAGGAAGAATTTCAAATATCAATTAATAAATTGGATGGAGAATAAAAATTCAACTATCACATTTAAATCAAAAATAGTTTATCATGTTCATATAGTATTGATTTTGAAACTGTAGTTAATAAAATGAAAAAATATTTTAATTCAAAAGATGCTCAGCATTATACAGAAAATGATAAAATTTATTTTATTAAAAAATTAATTATACTGCTTCCAAAATGATGTAAACATGAATGGATAAAAAAAAAAAGCACTTGCTATATGGTGCATAAGTTTTAACAAATCATCTCTGTAGCTTAATTCTTTATGGGTAATAAAGGACAGACTTTCACTTCTTTTATTAACAGTGGGAATCTTAAGAAGAAAGAGGCATGAACTGCACTTTCCCACTATGGGCAATCATTTACTTCCTGTTAGATTTGTCAACCTCATCCTTTGATTAATTCTTAATAAATGTGTAGTTTTTTTGTAGAATTCCCTCTTTGTGATCGCCATGAAAATTCCTCCACAGCTTCAAAGCACACACTAAAGGTAAGTGTAACATAAACGGACAAAACGAAGGTAATTAGTCCCTGATAGCACTAGAAGTTCCCACCCTCCTCAAAACAAATCACAGCCCCACTCCAAATATATATATATATGCCTTTTCATGTCTTTAAGTGGAAATCATTTGAATTTTGCCATATTTCATAAAAATCTTGCCTATGTAAATTCAAAGAGGCCAACAAGTTTTTTTTTTTTTTAAACAAGATTGAGGATACTGGTAATTTAAATTCAAACAAGCAAGAATTATAACATAATAGATATATAGTTATTGTTTAGCAACAGATTCGGAAACCTTCCGCGCTTTTGCATATGGGCCTGGCGGAGTTATTTTCATCAGAATAGGAGGAAAGTGAAGAATGGAAGGGTGATGTTTACATTTTACTGAACGTGATCTAACAAAGAACTCCGGAAATGCACTCTTATGACTCATTGCCCGACGCCCCTTTCCAGTATAAAATCGTCCAAAAGTGCTAGTCTCGGAATCTGTTGCTCAACAGTAAAAGAATTGCAGTATATTAGATAATTACTGCTGACTACACATGAATGCATCATTTGATATGATTAGTTAATAGTGCCAGAATATGGAAGGATTTATGCTGCTTTTAATGCAAAAGAGTTTAATACTGTTAATTTTTTCTAGCATAATCAACTAAGTAAGAGAGATGTGAAATAATTGAAAAAATCATTAATTATTAATAAATTCTAATTGTATTAAAGAATCTGATTATCTAATAATTTATCCAATCTTTGAAAAAAATTGTTAATTCTGAATTCATTCTTATGTTGCGATTCTCTAAAAGAAGGCAATATTTCAAATTTTATTTCTAGATTGCTTCTAACGATGTAACAAATAGTGATCTGACCGAATACCTATGTTTCAAAAACATTTCACTTTTGATTCTAAATAAAATATTTCTGAAATTTTAAATGAAAAAATTAAAGATTAAAAAAAATTATTATTTCCAAATTAAACAAATATTAACACCTTGTTGCATTTCTGTAACATTTTAAATCCTTAATTTCAATAATAATTCCTGTAATAAAAAGTGACAAACTCTTCATTTTGGGATTACTTCACAAGAAATAAAAACATTATTGCAGAACATGACAAATACAGAAGAAAATTCGGTAGATAAATTAAAATTATTAGATATAAATTCCCATTTTGATAAAGAACTTCTAAGAGCTATGATGGAGTGTTCACTTAATTAATGGGGAAAAAATGCAGAAAAATTTTGAAGAATTGCAAATTTAGCAAGAAAATATCTTTCAGCTCATAGAAGCACCGTATATTAGTGTTAATTTTCTGAAGTTGATTATATGTATGAAACCAAATGGAACAGTCTTCCTCCTGAAAATAATAAACAATTATTGTTCTTGCATCATAATTTCAGGCTTTACAATGATAATGTAACATTATTAAATACACTTATGAACTGTTCAACTTAAAACTGGATAAATGTTAAGAGATTTTTTTAATTATAAATGTAATGAAATTCTTAACGTGTTAAATATATTTAAAAGTACACTTTTAAAAAATTATTAACCAGGAAATATTCCGCAGTATATTTGTTTAATATTCAGAAAAAAAGAGCCAAAAAGGAATATTGGTAGGAAAGAGCCAAATACCGAATATTGGCCAAATATATGTAACATTCCTAATTGCTTCAACAGAATTTTAAGTGAAACTGAATGAGGAATTTAAATATTCAATTTAATATCTTTCACATATACTATAAAAATTCAAAATGGAAAATGCTATATTTTTCCAGTTAAAAGCAATCAATACTCAGGCATTGCATCTTGTAAATTTTGATATATTATAAATTCATGTTAGAGATTTGGCCTATTTGGCCCTTTTGCCAAATATTGGGTCTGGCCGAATACTAAACAGATATTCAGCTGAATAAATTCAGGATAATATTTTTTTTAAAAATGTTCTTTTAAATATATTTCACAAAGAATATTGCAGAATTACATTACGGTACATTTATTATAAAATAAAATATAGCATTTACTCAATTTTAAGTTACATAGTACATAAGTGTATTTAATAATACTACATATTATTTATAGAAGTCTGTTCTATTTGGTTTAATATATATTATCAGCTTCAGAAAATAAATGCTCACTATAATGCTTCCAGGTGCTGAAAGATATTTTTTTGTTAAATTTGTGAACCTTGAAATTTTCCCCCATTTTGTTTCCACCCCTACCTATCAGAAGTTCTTTATTGAAATAGGAATTTATTTCTAATAATTTTAATTTATCCATTCAATTTTTATCTGTGTTTGTTATTGTCATGCTCTGCAATAATGACTCTTATTTTTTGAAGCAATCCCAAAATGAAGAAGGTTTCTTAGTATTACTTTTTTTTTTAAATATTCAAATAATAAAAAATAAATTTCATTAATCAAAATATTTTTCATTTAAAATTTGAAAAATATTTCATTTACAATCAAAAGTGAAATATCTTTAAACAGCTGGTATTCGACCAAATCAATATTCGTTAGACACCTAATTTATATCAGTATTCACAGCAGTACTGTACAGAGTAAAAAAATTGTTTTAGAAAAAAAGAAAAGAAATAGATTTAAAATACTTACTTTAGGCTTAGCACACAGTCCAAAATCTATTAATTTTAAGTTTTGCTCATTATCCAACAAAAGGTTTTCCTAAAAATATAAATGAAAAAGAGTATGTTTTATTAAATCTCAAAAAGAATCTTGCAATGTAAAAAGGACATCCATCAAACCATGTACCTAACACATTACCTCTCAACATTAAAAGCACCAACAAATATAAAAGTTCAGTTTCATTTCCTAA
Source organism: Araneus ventricosus (assembly GCA_013235015.1). Classification (NCBI taxonomy): domain Eukaryota; kingdom Metazoa; phylum Arthropoda; class Arachnida; order Araneae; family Araneidae; genus Araneus; species Araneus ventricosus. Next base: position 219,522 of record BGPR01001445.1, read on the forward strand.
CCCATACATAAATTACAGTAAAACTTCTCTAAGAGGCCACCTCTTCTTAGCAATAACTCTTCTCAACAGCCACTTTTGTCTGGCATAGAATTTTTGGCCAATAGACATAATGCTAAAATAACCTATATTCAAGGCCACTCAAATCCATCTAAGTAGCCAGGTTGGCTACCCATTGAGCTATAATGAAATATGTTCCCTTTGTCTCTCTGACACTGCATCTTTTATGAAGAGAAAAGGGAAGAAAGCGAGAACAAAAAATTCATACACTCAAAAACATCACCAGAAATCTGATCGAAATTAATCATTTCTGTCCCAGGATTAAGAGAAAAGTTAGCTTCTGCCTCTATCAGGATTGAGCATTCAAAAGTTCATTTGTGTTTTTCAGCTGCTGACACGGGTTGCAACCATTAGCAAACAAAGCTTTAGGAAAAATAAATGATATTATGGCCCATTGTCCAATACTGCCAACAAAACGATTATGGATTTATTTTTCCAATTAAAAAAAACCAAAACTGTAAAAAAAGTTACCTCCGAAAAACCTCAAAGATCCAAGCAAACACAAATTATGGCTTTTTCAAAAAAAAAAAAAAAAAAAATGAATACTTTTTTCCTTTCTTTAGATGATTCTTAGAATTCGATTCATCAGAAATAATGAATTACTGCTTATTTAAATGCATATTTTATGTTTCCAAACATGAAACCCCTTTAGAGTGGTCAATTTTCCTTGGCACAAGAGCGTGGCCACTGTAGAGAGGTTTTGCCATAGCTCACAAGAACCACTCGAGAAATAACAGACAAACAATTTGTTGGACAACACAGTTCTTGACACACCTTTCTTTTTAGAGTCTATAAAAATAATAATTATAAATTAGTGAATAAACATCTCTCACTCATCTGTAATACTTTCAAGAATATGCAATATTGCAGATTAGAACACATACAATTTTATGACTGATTTATTAGTCAGAAGCAACTCTTAGTGCAAGCAAACGAAGAACTTCTCCACAAATTGTGGGCAGTGGCAGCTCATGAGCTCAGAAACGAGGAGGGCTGCAAGATAATATTTATCAAGAGAATAATAATTAAAAAGCTACTTTAACTTTCAGTAGGCCGATTTTTTTAATTCCAAAACCAGATATGAAATTTTTTGCTTTTCAAACAAATTAAATAACCAGCATATATGACATTTACTACTAGTTTTACTAACAGAAAGTTAAGTGAATATTGATACGACGATTCTGCTGACGAAAAAAAAAACAGAGCTCCACATACACACTTCACTCGATAGCTCTCTTCGAAAAATGAATATCTTCTTCAAAGGAAATCTAGCCTTCTATCAAGAGAAAGCAAATAATCAATCAACCAGATGATGTGTTTCTGTCGATGCAACACAAACCGAAACAAAAACTCAAACAGCCAATGAGATTGCCACTTGTGTGGGAATGAGGAAAAAAGAAAAATAAATTAAAAAGAACATTTTTTCTCGTCAGCCAGAGCTGCTCGTCCGACAGCCCATCTAAGTTTAAAGGGAGAAAGGGTTGCTTTTTCTCTTCGGATTTTCTGCGCAGTGAACGAATTTTTTTTTTTTGGGGGAGGCAAGATACTTCCGCATCGTTCAAACCTGCTCTCTCCTATTTGTGACATTCATTTCAACTTTTTATTACTTTTTTTTGCATCTTCTTAGTCATGGAACTCTGAGAGTGAAAAAGAAGTGAATAAAATTAAAAACGAAAATTCAAGTTTAAGAAAAAATTTCAGAGAGTGCTGCAACCCTAATGGTCGACCTGCCACTACTTGTGGGACTCAGCATCTATACATTTGAAAAATATTCCGGAATAGTAAAGAAAGATCTAGAATTCCCTGGAACATAAATAAACAATAACAAAAACATTTTAGAATTAAAAAACCAGTCCTCAGATTACACTGCCATGGCCAGGATTCAAACCATAGACAATAAAGATAATAATCCGATGTTCTACCCACTGAGCCATGGTAACTGCTGGTAAGGTTTCTTTGTGGGGCAATATTATCAACTGTTTTTTAATAATGGATTTAGAGAACAAAAATCAACTATATAACACATAAAAATGTTGTGTATGGTGCTGTCAGAATTTCACTTCAGAAAACATTCATACTTCTATAAAAATTCACATTCTCATCTTTGGTTTTATTTTTCATCTCAATTTCCATTCTCGCTACTCACCTAGCAACTTCGCTGCTGTTCTTGGCAAACCTTTGGCATCATATTTTTTTCTGTTCTGCATCAGTGGTAACAGATAGCAAAATATAGTTCTATAAATCTTACATAAAGAGTTGCTTCTTGTTTTTATTTGGTAAAGTATTCATTTCTCAAATTGTTGGTTAACTGATCACTCAGTGTGTTTCAAAACCTAAATTAAGATAATAAATGAGTCGCATAATGTTATTCAAACATGAAGTATTTACTTACTGGTTTTAAATCACGATGAGCATAACCTTTCTCATGGATAAAAGATACAGCAGCAATTATCTGTCTGAAAAAAACTCTTCCTTCTTTCTCTGTGACACGATCTCTCTCAATAATGTAATCAAACAATTCTCCTCCAGGACAATACTAAATGGGGGGGAAAAAATGAGAAAAAGAGGTTACTAAAACATTGAAGCAGCATTGCAGAAATGAAACATTTGTGCTTTTAACTCTCTTAGCAAAAATGCAAATAAAATTTGAGGTACATTCATTTTTGAGATCTTCTTAATCTTTCATGCAGCCTAACCAACTTTTTACGTAGTTAATGTTCTATTTTAAAATGGCTAAAGTATGTGTGTATGTATATTTTTTAAAAAGTATATGGGCAAAATATCTCTCGGATTGTAAAAATTTAATCCCATGTCAAAAAGTGCAGCAAATTCACACTAAATATTCATTTATTATATCAGTAAAGTTAATAAATCAAAATTCACTACTTAGATGGTTAAATACAGATAAATAAAACTGTATATCTTTATACTATAAATAATGGGATATTTTTATTTAAAAATATAAATATATTCCTATAAAGTAAATTTACAGATTTAATAACAGTCATTTCAATACTAATCTTCAAAAGAGGAAAAACTACAAAGCCATACCTTCGGATCAACTTTAGAATTAAAGTTCTGATGCATTTCATATCAAATAGATTAATTTTTTAAAATATTATAAGTAAAAACCAGTAAAAGAAACCAACAAATTATGATGAACTTGTGTATCATCTTAGAAAGCTTTTAAAAATCCAACAATGCTTTGTACACTGGATAATAATATAATAAAATAAGAATTAAAATTTCCAAGATAAAAGTTTCTAAAATTTGCATGATTTGTAACTGTCTAATGAAGCATACTCTGCAATAAAAACATTTTTAAAAGGACAGTGAATTGCATTCATAATTTATTGATTTAAAGCTAAACAACATTACATGCAAATATCATTTTGGGAATAATGTACTTGAGAAACAAAGGATTTCAAAATATCCAAATGTTGCAATTAGATTCTGTTCTAATAAATGAAATAGAGTTACAAATTTTAACACAACGGAAACCTTTGTTTTTCAAGTACGAACAGTAAATTATCTGAAAACCAAATTTTGTAGATATTGTTTTTTGACATTAAAGCGGGCAAATTAAAGTTATTGTTAAAAAATGAAATATACATAATATTAACCCCTTCACTTACAATGACGAGTCTGACATGTGCATCGAATTACAGAATTTTTGATATTTAAATTGGTAATAAAGTCAAAGTAACAATTTTAAATACAAAAAATCACCTGGACACGCTTAAATGTCTCAAGTATCCGTTACCATCTTAAATAGATTGAAATAATAATAAATATCCCAAATGGGTGGTTTCATCTTATTAGAAGGTTAAATAAAATCGTATACCAAGGGGTTAATAAAAACTGCAAATCTGCTATATTGCAAAGATAGACTGAAATATATCATTATTAACTTAAAAAAAGATTGGATTTATCAAAGCTCATGCAGAAGTTTCAATCCAGGTAAACTTGTCCAAATGACAAGTAAAAAATATACAACGGTAATTTATAAAATCATTGAAAATTTTCTATTCAAATAATCCAAATGAGTAACTAAATATTATATAAATTTAAAAGAATAATCATCATTATTGTTAGAAATAGCAGATTCCCAAATAAAAAAACACCTAAAATGTTTATTACTTTTATATTGAAATCCTTCAATTCTCTATCATATCTTACCTCTAAAACTATAAAATAATTCTTCTCCGTTTCAATGACTTGATATAATTTACAAATATTAGGATGATTTAATACTTTCAGAGCTTCAATTTCTAGCTGCACCCTAGGAAGATCATCCTAGAAAAAAAATTTTAAATTGACAACAAATTCACTTTATGTTGATTAAACATTTAAGGAAAATTATGGTTGGTTAAATCACATTAAAAGCAATACATCATGCAAAACTAATTTTTTTCTGTATATAAATGAAATCAACTTTATGGAGTAAGAGTTAAGAATTTAAAATGAAAAAGTTACGTCCTGCCTAGAACAAAAAATTAATGAGAATTTGCAAATTCCGGAATCTCCATAAATTATCTTGAATGTATACAGGGTGAAAATGAAAGTCCATTTTTGGTAGAAATAACTAGTGAATCAGATCAGTTACAGCCAGGAATGTGCTCTTTGAAGTGTCTTTCAGAGCCTCATTGCAATAAATAATGGAGTTAGAGTTTGTATTCTTAAAACTATAGGAAATATAAATCAAAAACTCAATTACAAAGTTGTAGATCATCATCAATATACAGTAGGAAAAGATATAATATGTACACAGATACAATGAATAGTTGCCTGTACAGCCCTAAGTATTTTTGTAGAATAAGACAGACATGAGAAGAAAAGTATACTTTAACAGATAAACAACACATTATGTCAATATATCTTTATGACATCAAATAATAAAAAAAATGGAAATGAAGTCATATTCCTGAAAAGTTAATGTTGAGTGCATTTGAAAAGATTGCTATTAGCCACAAAATACAATACTTATATAATAGCCCAGATCTGTCTCTCGGTTAAGCTCTGATGTCACCAACAATAAAACTCGCGCCATAGCACTGTGAGACGTTAAGCAGCATTATTTCATTGTTAGAGCACCTAAATTTCAATAATTTTAAATTTAAAATAGTTATTGTCATTCTAATTTCAAATTTAATAGCTCTAAAATAGTGAAATACAATTTTCTATCGATTGATATAAAATTTATCTAGCTATGATCAATAGTTCCCAAGAAATTTTAAATTATATTAATCATATATTTCAACTTAATTTCCGTTTTTTAATAGAATATAGTAAATTATGTCAGTAGTATATCATGCACATGATATAGTTTGGACACCACGATGCATCTGATTATTTATTGCAATCGTGATGATAAATTTGATAATATTTTTTGGCAATGTTTGACAAGCAGAGAAGTGCTTTGTTTTGATTAAATTTTGAAAAAGAATTCCTTTGAAATTTTAACTTACGTTTAACAAGCTGAGAATTTCATGGTTAATGAATTACTATAATAAAATTGTTAAACAACGGAAAATACTTCACACAGAATGTTGTTCACCAAGAGGTTTTTTTGAATAAAGAAATATGTAAATAAAAAAAATATTTCCTGTCATAAAGCATATGTTTAGTTTTTTGTTTTTAATCAATGTTAAACAATTCTCTCACATATATATCTATTTAAACACGTCAAATTTGATGGGAAATCTCTCGAATGAAGAGGCAATTTCCACCTGTCATACTATGACGGGTGATTTTCTAGTTGTATTATAGGCAAATTCATAAATATGAAATATATAAAACTACAAGCAACAGTGATTTGATAATATAAATCCAAATTAGTATAGAAATTTTAATATCCCATTTTGAAGCATCATGGGGATTATTTTGGGACAAACTTCAAAATTTTAAAAAATGCTTAGATGTTCAAGGCCTGAGCCAGAACCCCATCACCAAACTTCTCTGCCACACCAATAGGAGAATGTTTGACCTAAACATCAGATTTAATGTTATTCAGACCCCCATACATGGCAGATCTTTAATGAAATTAGGTTTCAAACTTGGTACAGTGTAGATTTAGGAGAACACTAAGTGGTATTGCATATATTTGATATCTTATGTAACTTAGAAGGAATCCATAGGATTGAGGTCTGCTAGTCCAGAAGGCCATTCACTATCATCCCCAAAATCTGATCTACAAATTTATATGCTAGAAAATGTCTCATCAGCATTGATTTGTGTGCTGGAGCTCTTTTCCCGTTAAGAGAATATTTGTATGAACATATTGTCGTCGTCATTCAGGCAGAAGTCACTAAGTCCACAAAAACCTTTTGAAAGACTACTACAGTCAATTAGAATTTGTAATGAATTATTTTGTGATAGAAACCTGTTATCTAAACATCAGTAGGAGCTAGAAGAGATATGTAAAATATTTTTTACTATTTATCATAACTCAAAATTAAGTTTAAACTGACCACATCTTGAAACTACAGTTTTGGACTTGGTGACTTTTTGGGTTTTTTACAACTACCGTTTGTATTTTTTTACTAAACATCTTTTTTTACTAGGATACAACTTTGAAACTGAAATGTTTGAGATATGAACTACAGTTCTAAAAACTATTGTTAGAGGACACTGATGATAATTATGAAGTTGTTTCAGATATTTGCTCAATCTTTAGCAACCCTATCTTGAATTTTCCTTGATTGCAATTTCAAATCAAAAATTAGAAAAGATAATAAAAGTTAAAACATATATGAAGATTTGAAATCAATTGTTACAATGTATTAAACTAAACCAAATACAAAGAGAAACTAGTATGATCCAATGCTAGTTTCTTTTTGATAAAGATTTCAAACTTTTGCTTTTCGAATACTGTTTCATTGATGATATGAAATGCTTCAGACAGACAAAAAAAGCATAAAAATTCTCAAATTTTAAAGTAATTGTTAAACATGTAACCTATTTTGTGTGTGAATGTGTGTGTGTGCGTCCAGAGAATTAAACATGACACACATTTTTTACTAAAAACTTTTAAATCAAACAAATATTAAAATTGAAAGATAATACTTATAAACATAAATATTAATTTTAAGACAGACATAAATTAATCAATCTAGTTAAAAATAAAATATTCTTACTCCTAGGGATGCTTTATTCATGATTTTAATTGCCACTTTCTCACCAGTAAGTACATGAGTTGCAAGCTTCACTTTAGCAAAGCCTCCTGTAATTTAAATAACAATACAAATTGAGATTAACTAAGTTAAAATAGCATGGCCAAATTCCAAAACTGGAATTCAAGATACATGAAAATAAAGTTTTAATTGGTTGCAAAACAAGAATACACACTTATATAAAAAGGGTTAACAGTACCCCAGTGGCAGAATACTTTTCAATAGTCTGCAACGGAGGTTAGGTCTCTTAAAAATAGTCTGCAGAATAGTGCGCGACTATAAATATTTTGCTTTCTTTTTTTGAAATACTTATATCAACCTACAACTATTAAAATACGACAAACATAAATTAAAAACCATATAACATCTTTATTATTTGTATAATATAATTGTATAAATTAATAAACAAAAGCATATGAAGATTAATCTTTTCTTTGGGCAGATAATTAACAATAATGAAGTATCAAGTTGTTTCAGAAGTAATATTAAGCATACTATACAAATACCTATGCAGAAAATTATATTTGGGTACTTTTCTGTTTCAAACACAGCATTTGGTGTCTTTCTGTTTTGGTGAATTTTTCAAAACAATACATCACTAGCTCATAGAAATGAAATATTCTTCAATATGTTAGATGTTATTTAAAAATTTATGCCTCCTGTTTATTGTAAAAAAAATGTAGTATGTCAAAAAATATCTTTCTTGTATGTTTTTAATTTAAAATGCAATAAATAATTGCTTTTTACACGAAACAAAAACTTTGAAACTTATTAGCATATTTATCCTGATATGCATTTTAAAGGTTTGTATGCAAACTGATAAATTGTTCTGCAATTATGCATATATAAGATTTCATTGTATCATTGTTTATTATTTAAAACAACGAAGAACAGAGCTGTTTTCCTCTAAAATTCTTGATACAACTTTTGATGGAATTTTGCATTTGCACATACATAGATACATTTTGAAAGTGTGTATAATAATGAATTCCATATTTCTTAACTAATGCTTAGAACGTTTAAAATTGGGGCAATCTTGGCTTGAACTCTGTTCCTTGTCTTTATCAATTTCAGAATTTGTTCTTTTTTCGCTCCCGTTTTTAAAAAATGATTGATTTGCAGCCGTAGAGATCGCCGAAACTTCGGAGGTTTATTTTCATGCTGGCGTAAATAATGCTGCTTTAAGTTTTTTCGTAATATTGTAGCATTGCAATCAAAAGAACGAATTTTATATACGCAGCCATCTCAAAAGTAAAAACCACGTGTTATTTCCAGAAAAGTATCGGAATGAAACGCGTAGAAAACATCGGCCGTGACTCCAATACCAATATGAGGTACTTACCGTACTTCAAGGTCAAGTCGCTAGGTCAGCTAGGGAAGAGAGAGAGGGGGAGACGATGATTGCGCGAGGGCGAGAGGATTGCATATTTTAGCAATGTTAGTTATATAATAATTACTAAGTTCTTTAGAAAGTGTGATTAATAACTTTGATATTTTTCGTGATGGGATTTATTTCATGAGCACATGATAAACTTTATTACAAAATAGTCTGCAGACACTGTCCAAAATCTGCGACGTACGACGCAGCGTCGCGGTGTTTCTGCCACTGGGAACAGTACTAACTACGAGTGATGATTGTCATCTTTTTAATGAAACATCATAAAGAGGAAAAAATTAACAAAACTCAGCTTATATTACCATCATATATTGCAGATTTTTAAAGAATCTACAAAGATAATTAAAAGATTCTTTTGACGAAAGATAAAGTAACATCTTGTTGAATAAACCTGTATTGAAAGCATCTAGCGAATCAACAGTCTAAGTTTTTCAGATATCAACAACACATATAAGATAGTAAAAGAAGAAAGTTAAATCTACAGGTGCAAAAACAATAGAGGATTATTTTAAAGTTAAGAACAAATGAATTAGCAACAATACTTCTCAGACTTCAGTCTTGTTGAAAACATATAAAATAGTGTGGTGTAACTCGTGAATTCCCATTTCCGTGTCAACTCGTAAAAAAAGTCCCTTATTATAGCAACATGGCTATTTTAACCCATTAATGCCCAGCATCCTATTTATAGGACAGTTACATTTCACTTCAGTGGCTAAACCGAATGCATTCCATTGTTTCTTTTTTGCTATGTCTATGAATATTATCACACACATAAACAGGAATGAATATTACCACACACCACATATGAATATTACCACACACCACATATGAATATTACCACACACCACATATGAATATTACCACACACCAAATATGAATATTACCACACACCACATATAAATATTACCACACACATAAACAGGTATTACCAAACTCCTAAACAGTTTTCATGAAGCATATACCACAAGTTATCCAGAATTTGAAGTCAAAAATAGTTATTTTGATTTCTCCCCCACCCCCTTTGATTTAGTTTTGAGGTAATGCAAGGAATTAGAAAAAGTGATTTTCATTTTTTAAATATTTTACTATATTTCAAAAATCTTTAATTTTTATGTAAAAAAAAAAGTTAAAATAATTTTGTATCAACTTTTTTATATTTTTTTTTCTAAAATATATATGAAAGCCTTATAAATATAGGATCAATGTTAAGTATTTGTCTAATTTCAGTGAGAAAAAATGACCTAGAGAGTCATCAGGCATGTGTTGCAGTAATGGGAAAAGTCCAATTGTCTCTGTTTCTAAAATCACCTGAACCTTCGAAAGCCTACAGACATCATTTGAAAGGTTTAATTTAAGAAGGGATTCAAAGAAGATTTATGTTTATTTAAGAAAGTTAGAATTTTTTTAAAAAAATATTTGTAGAAAAAGAAAAGGAAGGTCATATGACAAAATTTAGATCATAAGCAACTCAGGGTTATCAACTAGTAATGTAATAAAATTATTTACAATCGATAAATACAGCATCCAGTTCACCCTTCCTTAATTGTTTAGAAAATTAAGTTTAAAAGAAATATTCTTGAAAACATGAAACAGTTTTTGAATAGTAGCAAAAGTAACGATTCCAACAAAGTTTAGTTTATTTTAAATTAAATTAACACATTCTATTTTGAAGCTAAACTATTTTGGAATGGACATTTATTATGAATATAGTAATAGTAATAATAGTAGCAAAAGTAATGGTTCTAACAAAGTTTAGTTTATTTTAAACTAGCAGTATGCGCATGGCGTTGACCGTGGAATCAGGACTTCAACAAAATGGGAAAAAAGAATGCCCACCAATAACACGAAAAAGTTTTGAAAACAAAAGATACATATTGGATTTGTAGAAATGCATGCTGGGAATGAAAGCATATGATACCACCTGCCACGAGGAAGGTCACTCGTCCAGAGAAACTCTCACTGTTAAAACTCGATAGCAAAAAAACTGAACTAATCTGGGAAAAATTTTTAAAAAACGAAAAAAGATATTTTAACCGTTCTTGTTTTAAATGCGACAGAAAAGTTAAAATCTCCAGTTCTAAGTTATAAGCTGAAAAAAAAAAAAAAATGAAAATTATAGAGATGTTAGAATGTCAGATGCAATAATTTGAAGAAATCTTTTTTTAAAATTACCATAAAAGTGACTATTTTTCAAAAATTTCTCAAAATTCAGTAAATTACGCTAGGCACACGAAACAAACTTCAATAGAATGGAAATTGTTTGTTCTTTCCGATGGTGTAACTGTTTTTTTCATACACTTATTCGAAGCCATGCTATTGAGAAACGAGTGCAAAAAATTACCCAAAACACAATATTAAATAAAAAAATTTCTAGATTAAATTTTAAAATTCCTGCTTTGAGGTGCATTCAGTCACCATTATGACTACCTGTGTGCCAAATTTCATGGCTGTAAGTGTGATAGATTTGTCTGGACATTGTACACAGACACACACAAACATTGCCTTTTATAAGTATAGACTAAATGAACACATTCTATTTTGAAGCTAAACTATTTTAGAATGGACATTTATTATTAATGGTAGTTAGATGACAGGAATGCCACTTGTACCAGCATACCCTTCTCCAAACTTTCACACCAGACAAATGGGAAGATGTTCGACCTATAACAGATTTAAAGTGGATCAAGCCCTCCCCCTCCCCCTCCCACACACAAGCATGACAGATCCTTAATAGTTTCAGGTCAACCTATGACTCTTCCACCTTAATGCCAAGACTCTGCTACAACAATACCACAGTCAAGATTCTAGCAAACAAGTTATATTGTAATAATGAACAAATTTCTAACAGGAAACCTCCCAAATCCAGCTTTGCAGAAGAAGCATTTGTAAACTATGAAAACTGGTTCCTTTTTTTCCCCTTTTAATCACAGTGCTATTTACGATGCATATTTCGCTTTTCTAAAAACGCATTGAACTCCGAAAACTGCTTTTTTTTTTTTCTCTCTTTTCTTTTAATCACAGAGTGTCATTTACGGTGAATCTTTTCTTTCGTTTTTCTAAAAAAGTATTACTCCAATAGTATCATCTTTTATGACTGATTTTTTTAGAAAGAAGTGGAAATTAACGACAGTTTCAAATGCATATTATTGAAAAGAAATTATGGACAGATCAAGTTCACCTCAATAAGTGTTGGGAAACTCTCGTATATCTAGACAAGAACACCATTTTATGAATTTAAGAATGATGAAAATGGTAAGGTGACCAATTGCCCTCCTTTAGGAAGGACAGTCCTCCTTTTGTAAGTTCTGTTCTCCCTCGAAAAGTGTCTTCTTTTTCATTATGTGAAGACTAATCTGCAAATCTCTATATTCGATCTCTCTCTGAAGAAATTAGAAGACAGAATGATATTTAAATTCTGAAAAATTAATACAATGGGAAAATGAACACATCAAAATTGAAAAGATGGGTGGAAAAATACAGCCATTTCAAAAATGAACATATTCCATGTGAAAAATTATTTATTCTCGTACGTTCAATTTACTTTGTGATGCCCTTGAACTAATGCAGCAGTTGAAAGGGTTTTTCAATTCCTCATGATTTTTGGACAAGTGAGAATCAAGATTGAATCTTTATACTCTAGCTGCAGCACTTGCCGTACAATTCAATATAAAGGATGGCTTGACTTAAAAAAACGGTGCAGTCCACCAAGTTAAATTTTTGTTTGTCGCCAAATTGTTTTCTAGCCAAATGTGGTAGCCTTGTTCATTTTGTTGGTAACCCTAAAACGTTGCCAAAATATGCATACGGTTGTATTATTGTTGCAATGGAGATAATGCTTTTTTATTTACGATATTTTTTTTTTTTTCCAATTTATTTGTGTCCTCCTTTTCAATGTAAAGAAGTTGGTCACCTTAAAAATGGTCGACATAAAATGAGCTTTTATTTATTATTAATTTTTTTCACATTGCCATTTTTTACAAATGGAAACACTAAATATTAAAACTGGAAGTGAAACAATTATTTTAAGAAACTAGTTTGAACCTTAAAAAGTAATCTTTTTAAAAAGTTCACTTCAGAAAGTAAGAGACAAAAGCACATTTAAAGAGCACTATTATTAGTGACACACTATGTTTAATAATTAACTTTAAATGATTATACCAAATTTAACTGCTTTAGCAAATCATTTAAGAAAGAACACAACTTTTTTAAAACAAATAGTTGATTATTTCTTTTGCATGTTTCATTAATGAAAAATCGATTGTTTCAAAATTAAAAATAAATACCTGTGCCCAATGTTTTGTGAAGAATATATTTTCCTTCCAAAGCAGCATAGCTGGAGGTTTTTTCTGGCATGTTTATTGCTATTGGCAGAACTTCTATTTTAAAAAGAGGAGGGCTTAGAAAATATCATGAAAAATAATTTTCAAAACACATAGATCAATAATATAGTTCAACAACATTAAAAAAATAATATTTTTTCTATTTTTTTTAAAGTCAAAATAAAAATTGAAATATCCGTTTTGCTTAAAAAGTACTATGCTTTCTGGTAGCAAATACCAGTCAGGAAAAAAAATAATGATGAATAATCTTTATAATTCACTTTTATTTAAAAAAACACTTTGATTCTAATTAAAATTTCAGATTAGAATATAATAATATGGATGTGTTTCGATATTAATGCGATACGGTAACTAAGTTAGATTACAAAATTATTTACAAAGTAGGACTAAACATATAGAAACTTCAGGAGATTAAACATTAAATAGTACACTACAAACATGCTTTAACAACCTTATGAGGATAAAATAGTAAATATTAAATACCATAATACAAGAAAGGGTACAAAATACCTACAATCATATCGACAGAAAATTTGAAATTTCAGAAAATGAAATTTTTACAAATTTCCATGTCCTTTCTGTATTTATAATTAATTTTATCTATTAAAATGATAATTATAAGTAAAACTTACCTCCTAAAACTTTTAAAAATAGGTCAGTTATTTCTCTCGCATACCACCTGCCACATTGATATTAAACATGTCGCGACGTAAACATTACATTTGAAAAAGCCGCTAGAATAAAGTTGAGTTGTTCTCTACTAAATGAATTTTCTGTTTTGTTATCTAAAAATTACTGCCAGTTCAACTTGCGATGAGTTGTTTCATTATCGGAGATTACGCTCAATAAAAGTCGTTAAATTGTATTAAAAAACTTTTTTTGTTTGTTATAGTTAGAGGATAGACGAGTTTTCTGTTTTGTTTACTTATATTAAAAATCTGGACTTTATTTGCATAACTTTTGGACTTCCGCTTTGAAGATTCTATTGCTTCGCATTATACCGGAATTACGCACTTAAGGTATTTTAATGTAAAAAAAACAAAGCAGAAAACTCGTCCACACTTTGAAAATTATATTTTTTTACCTTTAGGTTTCCATATTTAGCAATATTGCAAGCCTATTTTTACACAATGGTCATGCGATTACTTAATAATGTACTTTTTTTTTCATTTTAATCCAAATTTGCTGCCATTCCTCTCCATCAATATATCCCTTAAAGAACAGACCTTTAACAATAGTTGTTTTTTCCGTCGGACATAAGAAAATTCTCCTATTAATAATAATAAAAGAAAATGTGTGTCTGTCTGCTGGCACTTTATAGAGCAGAACGCTGGACCTTGGAGGATCGAAATGTGCTCCTAAGAGAAATTTTTTCAATATTACTAATACAATAGCCCAAATCTGTCTCTCACTGATCCGGTAACGCTGTCATATGGTTTGGCTACGTGCCAAACACACTCAGACGATCTGTCTACGCCTATAAATAAACACGTCCCTTGCTCTTGGTCATTAACGAACGAGTAAATCAGGTTTCTGTTATGGCGTCAAAGAACTCGGACAGGTTTTTTTTTTTTTTTTGTAATGTTTGCTGGATTGGAATAAATTTCAATAAAATGACTTCATCTCTTTCATTTCTTTTTGCCTCTGTAAAGTTATTTATGAAAACGAAAGTTCGTTTCAATTGATTCATGACATTTTTCATGTATAAATTGAGCGCGTTAACAGTTTTATTTCTTTTTTATTATTTTCTTTCAGTGTTTATTTATTTTGTATTTGGTAATGCATTTTTTTCTGTTAGTGGATTTTGCCATATTTTTACTCGGACGAAGCGAAAGTCATTGTTAAAAATAAAGTTATTATTAAACTAAGGTTAGTGTCATTTGATTCATCAGTTCTGTTTTTCGTGTTTTTTTTAAATTTCTTAAGCACTCTGTCAATGTAAATGAGATTTCTACTATAACTTTCGTTAGTAAATCTGTGAAAATGGGATACGAGATATGTTTGGAGGGCTAAAAGCCCGTCTTAGACGGGCACAAATTTTCTAGTTTAAATATATTAATTATTAATAGTTAATAAAAAAAATTAAACAAGGTTTAGCGTTTTTGATTATAACTATCGCCTAATATGATTTTTACATCATATTTTTTTAATTGAGAAAATAACCAATCCAATGGCATCTCAGACCCGGAAAAGGTTAAAGAGCGCCACTTTGTTGAAATTGGATACAAGACCAAGGGTTGCCATATTGGCCTTTTTAAGGCCAAATTCTGGAAATTTAGCCTTTTTTCAAAGCCCTTGGCCTTGGGAATTTTCATTTGGCCTTAAACTTATTTTTGGTCTTTTTGGCCTTATTTTTGATTATGACTTTTAGAACGATTCTTAGTATATAATTTAACAATTTTTTAATTAACTTTTAAGATGACACTTTTCAAACGACCCGCAATGAGATGCCAAAAAAAGTAGTTCCTCTATTAGAAAGGTTTCTGTCTCCTTCCTTCAGACTGTATTATAGCGAAAGCTAGGTTTGTCTCTGCACAGCATATAAAAACCACTTTCTCGGGGTTTTTCCTTTCTTTTTTTTTCTTCGTTTCTTTTCATGGTCTAATTCTTTACGAAAAGTTCCACACAAAAGAGTAAAATATTTTAATGATAAAAACAGAACTTTTTTTGCAAAATCGTGTGTGTATGCAGATGTTTTTTTTTTAATTCACTTAAATTTTGGTTTAATAACTGAGTATTATAGATGTGTCAATCTAGTGGGATTCCTTTTCATGAAGGATAGTCTTCTTTTATAATAAATAAGGGGGAAATGAGTGCTTAAATCAAATTTTCAAATCTGGCCTTTTTTGGCCTTATTTTAAAGACGGTCTGGCCTTATTTTGCTATTATGATCTGACAACCCTGTCCCTGATTTTGAAGAGGCAACAAATCACAGACAATCAATACCAGCAAATGAAAATGTGCCATAAGAAACTTTGAATAAAATCAGCAATTTTTTTTTATTGAATTACCATCATTCAATTCACAGAATTGCTTTTACATTAAATAATCTGCTCCTAATCAAATCTACTGCCAATTTTCACACCTAGCGGGTGATAAAAGACGAAACCTTCCAGCAGTTGATCAAATGGCAGCCGTTTCTGAATCAACGAAAGGAGAGACGAATTCAGTTTGTTTTAAGCTGGGAAAGTGGTGGAATGCAGATACAGTGAAATCTCTCTACGGCGCCAACGCTCCGTTACAAAGAAAATTGGCCATTAAGAGGAGTGAACGCTCTCTTGTTTAAATGTATTTTTTGGAATGCAAAAAATGCATTATAACAAGACTTAATTCGTTATTTCTGACAAAGAGAATTTTTAGAATGATCTAAGGGGAAGAAGTTCTTTATTCGGATTTTTTGGGGGGAGGGGACGGGGATACACAATTTTTGTTTGCTTGGATCTTTTAGCTTTTTCGGGGATAACTTTTTCATTTCTGCTTTTTAATTGAAAAATTATGTCCCTAATCAATTCATATATAATGGATGAGGAGTTGGCAATTTGTTCTGAACTTGCCGTATAAGTAAGCAGAGTCTCGCTTCGAGGTGGGATATAGTAATGATAGGAGTTGAATTACCCCCATCACCCGCCGATGAGGGGTCGTCCCTCTGTCTGAGGAGTCGTCGCATGAGCCGCTCGTAATGGGCCGCACGCGAGGGCCACAGTGCCCGATTAATTGTCGCGGTGGCCGGGTCATACAGGTTATCAGCATGCCTAGACTGGGCGGAGTAATCCATTCGTTTATGGTTACTGATGGTCCAACCCGTATCAGTAGCTTCTTTCTCAGAGTCCGAATCAGCGTCTGAAAGGCAAAGATGAACTCGTGAATGCCAAACCTTGCTTAAGACAGAAGTTCACTTTTCTCTTCACACTGAAAATGGAGTAATTGATTTAGATCTGATTTCCATGCTGTTTTTAAATGTTTGAAATTTTATTTCTTCCTTGCCTCCCTTTTCTCTTAATAAAAGGTCCAAGGTCAGAGAGACGAAATCAATGTTTTCACAGAAGTTGAACAAACGACCAAACGGGCGGCCCAGAGGGGTTTGAATGGCCGGAACAGTATCAAACAACTTCAGTTCTACCAATGGACGAGTTTTCTGTTTTGTTTACTTATAATAAAAACCTTGACTTTATTTGCTCGGCATTTGGACATCCGCTTTAAAGATTCCATTGAGAGGTTAATCGAGTCCCGTTCCTACCGAAGGGAGAGAGCCTAGATAGAAAAAGAAGGAATGGTGCTTCCGGTTAGGCACACAAACACCAAAAGAAAGAGAATGGGGAGCCATAAAAACATGATATGAAGTATTTCTGTTGTCTCCCAAATTCGAGTGAAGTGGTTCAAAGTACAGAGACAAAAAGAAGAGGATGGTTTAGCTGCTGGCCGAAGGGTCAGTGACACAGGAGAGGGCAAAAGAAAATCAGCAAAAAAAAGTTACAGTAAAAAACTGTTTAATTAAGTTTAAAGTGTTGTAAGTAATTAGACTTGAAAATATTTCTACCCCTAGCAACGCCGGGTATATATGCTAGTTATTTCATAAAACTGTTTAAACGTCAGCCTACAAGTAACAAAGTTATATTAACTAGTTTATTCTCAATCTCTTTTTTTAAAAATATAAAACGTGGAACATTGTTTTCTGGCTTGACAGGCTCGAATATCCTCCCGCTTTTGTATTCATTCCACTCGTACTTGTAGCGTTAACGCGGTCCAAAACGTGTTTTGACTAGTTATTTCATTGTGTTTTTATTAAATTATCGAAAGTACTGTAGTGTCCTTTGTGATTTTCATTGTAAGGTGAGTAAAGTTAAAGTGTTTTGACTTACATAAGGCATGAGGTCATAACGATACAACTATTTTTATGAGCTTCGCCCCCCCCCCCGACCAAAATCCAGGATTCGCCACTGAATTGGTCCAATTGTCTAAATGCCGGCCTTGCAACCAGACGGCGGTCTCTCAAATGAAATAAAAATTCAATTAAAATGAATCGATTAATTGATAGTTAATTCTGAAAATGTTAAAGTATTGTACTGTCATAGGGAATGTACAACTGTGTTAAACTTAAGAAATTTAGAATAACAGAAAGGAAGTGAAAAATTCATTACAAATCGCATTATTACAAACATGAAACAAGTTAAATAAAAGCATATAATAAAAATAAGAATAGCTGACGAAGAAATTTAAAAGATGTTACAAATAATTTAATTTTCGAACCAAGCAAAGTTTCACCATTCATTGCATGAAATACTAAATTAAACCTTTTTTGGGGAAAAAACGCTGAAAATTTTAAAGTAGGATTTTCCTGTTTTTCCTACATATAACCACCCGAGTTCACAGTAGATTAACCCTCCCATTCAAGCAATCGTAAAATCTATTGGATTACTATTTACAGCACTTCACACAAAAATGTTGTTAGTCCCAGTGGCGGCGACTCGAGGGGGGAGGGGGAATCGAGAAGAGGCAGTAGCCCTCCACCCAGTTTTTGAAAAGCAAACTAAATTTTTATTTCAATTTAGCTACTTAAAACTAGGAATTATTTTTTAAAAAATCGTGTCCGAGAAAGCTAGGTAATTTATTGACTAAATTTTTAATTTTGTTGTCCACTCCCTACACTACACGGTACTTGTGTCTATAAATCCCCTCTACTTTTGCGCCACTGGTAAGATTTAGTGACTCGATGAAAAGGCTACATAAGTTCCGTGATTTATAAAAGTTAGCTTTGTAAAATAGGGAAAAAAAATTCTTTAGTATTTAAAATTTTAAAGTACCTAATATTAAACAAAATGGTAAAAAAAAAATTGACGGGAGGCTGTCTCTGCGAAACGGCTGCTGGGATTGAGGGGCGGAACTTACTCAACTGTGACTAAAGTAGCTCTATGTGACTATTAACTCTATAGTCTATAGGGATTATTAGTCTATACTATTAGTGATTACTACTAACGTAAAATTCTTCGTGATTTTCACCAACTTTGCAACTCGACTGTGACTAAACGGTAAATACAAATTCTAAAATTATTTATGCAATCTTCAATGTCTACCTTTCCCTGTTAAATGAAACTAAAACCAGCTCTCTATGTTATTTGGTTGCGGAGCTATAAGCGTTTAACGTTAGCACGAAATTAGACGTAATTCAAAATTCTTGAGTAATATTTCGTGCGATCGATGAATGAATTGCTTTAGTCTGCGTGCGCGCGCATCGGTCGTTGTGACGTCATCACAAGTTTTCGTGATTTTCACCAATTTTGCAGCTCGACTGTGACTAAGCCGTAATTCCAAATTCTAAAATTCTTTTTGAAATCTTCAACTTCCACCTTTCTCTGTTAACTGAAACTAAAACCAACTCTCTATATTCTTTGGTTGCGGAGCTATAAGCGTTTATCTTTAGCGCGAAAAGCGTCATAATTTTTTCCTTTCCCGGCACACCATTAGACCACTATGGAGAGACGCAAGTCTACGTCAAAAAAAGATGTGAGGTAGCTGTGCATCTATGTTGCTTATGGTATATATGAAAATGACAACGGGAAATTTTTCCATGGAAAATATCGTATGTTCTCGGATTCCGAAATCCTCCGCGCCTTTGCGCATGCGCCAGGCAAAGTTATTTTCACCAAAATAGGAGTGAAGTGAAAAATTAAGGGGAAATGTTTACATTTTACGTAGCGTGACCTGCCAAAGAACTCCGGAAATGGGCTCATCTTACTCATTGCCTGTCACCCCTTTCCGGAGTAAAATCGTCCAAAAGTGCTACTCTCGGGATATTGAAACGGTCAATAGTAGATGTTATTATTAAGATTCATTTTCAAATTACCATAAAGAGCACGAGCTGCATAAGTACCGCTTTCAACTTGCGTGGACGAATGTTCTTCCTGATCTGAAAACGCGCGACTAGATAGTATTGAGAAAGTACATCTTGGCGATGCACGCTCGTAACCCTAGGCTCGTTTATTTCTAGATCGTCGATTCTCCATAATGCCTATGATATTTCAATTTTTCTGAGAACTTAAATTTTAAACAATGTTTTTCCCTGTCGATCTTTAACCCTAAAAAACTAAATATTCGTCTAAAAGACTACCGACCCTTGCCAGTTTCGCGAATTCGAGATGTTTCCGTTGCGCTCACACCACCTCACTCACAGTGCCTTCATAGCTAGTAAAATGAGTTATCCGAATATGATAATTTTGCCTGTACACTTGTTATTTTTCGATATTTGCCGCAATCGTCGTCTAACAGTCGAATGTTTAGTTATAACGTGCAGAAGAGGAAATTAGTTGCAGAAAACAAGACTAAAATGCGGCAAAACGCTGAATTTGTACTTTCTGTCCATCGAAAGAAATGCAGAATGGCAAAATGCGCACGCAACCACTGCAACAAGGCTATTTGTGGAGGAGACACACACTTTAACACATTTATCACTATGGGCGAATTAGATGCAAGCTCTAAGAAAGACAAAAAGTAACCGTAATACTCGCTCTAGACAATTTATAAATCAAAAAAAAAAAAAAAAGAGGTGAACGTATTTTGCGGACAATGCTTAATTTAACCGTTTAAGGATCGAATTATTTTGAATTGTCTGCTAAACCCATGGTTCGTAAAACGAATGAACTCGGGTTATGTCCTTAAGCGGTTAATAAATTTGTCAAATTCTAGTGCGTAGCGAAGATTCCTGAAGGAAGAGATATCTCGTCCGTCGTGATGAATGTGTTAAGCCTCTGCCAAGAATGCAAATTCTGATTTTCAGCACTTTTTTTACTTTTTAAATGACATATCATACTTCTTTTCCTACACTGTAAAAAATCCACCTGAAAATTCAGGTGAAAATTTACTGATTTTAACGGAAAATTTCCATAATGTCTTGAAACCGGTATTTTCCCCTTAAACATACGGGCACTTTCCGTAAAACGCGAATCGGGAAGGCGAAAATGGGCTTTTTCCGTTTTTATGGCTGCCGTAACTGGTCTAACCGGTTTAGAATTGGCGACAACGCGCAAAATTTCGAATCCGAAATGTATTACTTTCTGTTAAAATGTATTAAAAAACATCAAGGCCAAAAGATATCAGCAAGTTATTACCATAAAATACACATATATAAGGCATAAAGTCAATATCTGTTTTAAATGTGTGTATTTTAAACGAGTATAACTTTAATATGCTATTCATTTTGATTCATTTTCGTTTTCCCCCAATTGACTCTCTCGCCAAACAACCTTGAATAGGCGCCAAGAAAGCCGGGAAGCAAAAGTGAACCATGGAACCGCGCCGCCATCTTATGTCTCTGGAAATGTTATTAGTAAAAATTGTGATAATCGAGTTTAACCAAAGAACTTATAAGAGAAGAAGCGACACTTCGAAAACTTGGCAGTTTGCCAAAAACCAATTCTGGCGAGATTTTGTAAGGAAGCAAACATTTAGAAAGTTTCGCCAGGTCCTGTTGCGCAAAAGAATGCGCAGGGGATTTGATTTATTTTGATCGTGGCGTGGGTTAACTTTGGTGAACTTGCAACGGAATTTTTTTTTGTCGTCTTTGATTCTTCTAGGTCTGAGAAAACAGAATTCAGCAGGAATCATGACAGATGCATTTCTTGCAACGCCACTCGTGCAAAATCGCAGGAGTTGAAATATTTTCGCTTCCCAAAAGACGAAGAAAGGTATGAACGAATTTTACTCATTTTTCAACCTTCGGCTTAGTGTATATACATAGTTCGTTCTCGTGTCAATAAATTTCTTTAATGCTCGCATTATGTTTTATAGATCCGCATAAACACAGCATAACAGGATGGCAAGTCACACTGTCTGCTTTCCTTCTTTTGGTACCTCAATTGTTTGGAAAAAATGAAATTTGTCCACCTCAGCCGCTTCAACCAAGATGCTTTAGAAAACTGTTTTTCTCGGGTATGTTGTTTATTGCTTGAAATTAATTTATTTAATTATAAAATTTGAGTTTGGTAAAAGAAAGCTGTGTAAATTAATAAATTGCTTTTATTTTATTGAACTTATTTAACACAACTTTTTCATCATTTCTTTAGGTATTCTTTAAAAAATTCAATGTCAAATTTCAAATTATTTTATTATAAACACAAATTTGGAAGGTTCAATTTATTCTAAAATTTAACAATATTTTTAACATTTAAGAAATCTTTTAAGGCTGGCTTAAATGAAAAATAAGTAAATTGTGTAAAATAATTTGCTGATTACTATAAAAAATACATAGAAACTTAAAAATGTTTATTAATTCCATGTCCCCAGTAGCACACAAATATTGTACAATATTTTGGGAAATATTGAACAATATTGTGAATACAGATGAATACCGAATACCGGATAACAATATTGTATAATATTGAACAATATTAAAGAAGGCTCGAAATTTTTTTAAAGTAATGTGAACGTAAAATTTTGTTGTTAAAATGTTAATTACATCTTAATAATTCATTTTATTTGCGATTTTATTTCGAAAAATTCACTGGAACAGTTTTCTATTAAGAAGCCGAATATTGTATAATATTGTACAATATTGTGTTGACAATATTGCAAATCTACATTGAACAACGTTGAACAATATTTATAACTATATTCGACCTCTTTTCTCATGTCCTGCACGTACGCTTGCGTCACGTTATCTGTGGGGATCTGAAGTGAGTTATTGCGCATGCGTTTCGATTATCATTGGGCGGGAATGGAATCGACATTGAACAGATCAACAAAGCCCATAAAATTGTAGCACTGCATGTGAAACTTCAATTTAGCATTTTCTTTCTTTTTTTTAAGATTTGTATTATAACCTACTAAGCTTCATTTACGATTTCTACTTTCAGATGAAAGGTATTTAAATATTTTTGTATAGTCGTGTGAAAATATTACTCTCTATCATAACGTAATAGTATTTATTAAATTCTGAATGTTAACTATAAACTTACAGTATATGGCCTGTGTAATATTGTTATCTAATCATTGACTAGTGATTTATACAGTCCTTAGTTACATATTGGTTCTGGAAACTTCATAAATAGGAAGCATTGAACCTTTCAAGATTATCTTCATTTGTTTTCTTACGAAAATTAATTCATCCCCATTGAAAACGCACAGATCAAAGCCATGAAACTGTAGTTTGTGTAATTTAGTATTGTTTACTTTTGAGCAAATGTATTATAGCTTACTAAGTTTCATCTTCGATTTCTACTTTCAGATAAAAGGTATTCAAATATATTTGTATAGCCATGTGAAAAATATTACTGTCTATCATAATATAGTATTTATTTAATTCAAAATGTTATATTGCCTGTTAAATTTTGTTATCATAGACAAGTGATTTATTCAAACCTTAGTTTCATATTGATTCTGTAAAACTGTACTTAAATAGGAAGCATATATCCTTTTTTTAAATGATCAATTTAATGAAACAGTGGGGATTTAAATAGTACAAATAAATGCAAACATTTTCTAAAATTAAATTTATATACTTGTAATAAAAAATAAAGAATTAGAAAAAAGTTACCTAATGAATATTAGCTATTTGGGGAGACAGGGAATATAATGGACCACTTTTGTAAATTTTGAATGTTTGCTTTCAAAGTACTTACTTTTTGTGTTTGAAAATATGCCTACATGTTATCTATTAAGGTTTATATACGCTCACTTTAAATCTACAATGATCCATACTTTTTTAAATTTAAATTTTTAAGTGACAAAGTGTACCATTCCCAAGGCTGGGATATTATGAACCACCAGTAAATTTTTAAAAATATATTAATGCATTACATTTTTTAATAGCATAAAGCATAGAATGCATCATATTTGCTTATTCATGGCATCAGTATATGCATATAATGCAAGATTAATGAATATTAAACTTGGCAAATTCCACAACGAGAAATTTTTATGTCACTGAAACTCCCAATTTTTCTTGTGCAAATGTAGGTTCTGGATGACTCATTACAATCTTTGTGTGAAAACTTACTAAGGATCCATCTACAATATGAGGGGGAAAATGAACATGTTTTGGTTAGGTTTTTGAATATACCTTTTTTTCTGTTATTAAACTGATAAAATGGACCACTGTCTTTTTTGTTATAAATTTGATTAAAATGTAATTCTCAACTTTTATTTCGCTACTAAAATTAGTATCATACTGTGAAACGATTCCCTCATCATTGTGTTCTGTATCAGTTATAAACAGAACCTAATGTTACCATTGAAGACTTAAGTTAAACATATCCTTTATAATAACAGAACTAGGCTAAATTTATATGTTAATGATCAAATAATTTAATACTTTATATCATCTGTAGAAATGTTCTTATGTAACAATACTACCTATTTTTTTAATTAATTTTGTTTCATTCAACACTTAATTTATGTACAATATCCACAGATACAAACTAATAGGTATATTATTTTTTAAAAAATCATACTATTTCATTTGATTTTATCTTCATATAGCTGTACTTTTTTTAATGTTTAAAAATTGACTGAATGTTTATAAAATGAAAATTATAAAAAATCTCAAGTGAATAAATAAGGTGGGAAACTGCTTATGTCTCTTGCAATAGAGAAAAAAATTTATAACTGTAATCTGTAATTGTGAGTAATGATTTAATTTGCAAGTGTGTATTTTAAAATCAGATAAAAATGGATAAAAAATATTTTTGCATTGTCTTATTTTCTTTATTATTATTCAAATTCTAAATTTGCATATAAAAAGACAGGAAATTTTTATATTTAAAAACTTGCTTCTAATTATTTTTCCAAACTAATTATGAGTTGCAAATTGCACATTATGTAGCTTTATAATTTAAAACATGGCTGATGCTTTAACTAATATATGATGATAAAGAATATTTATGTCATTGTATTGTAAACATTGACAGGAATAGTCTTTGTTTTCTTTTGAATGTTTTTTTATATACTATAATGAAACACCTTAAAAATGGCTCACAATAAAATCGACATTTTGTGGTTACTAAAAAAACCATTCACTTGCTAACAAATTAATATTTATTAATGTCAATTGTGAATTGTAACAGTGAAGATCAAACATAAATCCAACATAAGATCCAAAAATATGAGTTAGTTTTGAAATTTGTAAATACAATATTTCAATTGCACTTAAAATATGTAGATGACATGATGGAATGATCTCTAAAATTAAAACAATTTGTTAATCCTTACATAATGTCTAACTATTAAAAGCATATGGAATACAGAACTAATGGTCCATTGTATCCCAGTTTGGGTGATCCATTGTACCCCATGTAGAACTTTGACAACAAATATATAAAAGAAATGTCATATTCAGTTATTTTAGCTGCATTAAATATAATCATATATTATCTTATCTTTTTAATATGTAGAGCAATGTTTTTCAAAATATAATTCTTTAATCCAGAAAAGATAAAATGCTTCACTGAAAATATTTACCTTTAGTTACTCTAAATCACCTTTAGTTACTGTAAAAATAGTATGGCTTAATTGTCAGTAGGCACATGGGTTGAAATTTTTTTTTCAGCACTACAGGATTGTCAAAATAAACATTCAAAAACAAAAATAATAGAGGGTGGTCCATGGTATCCCAGTCTCCTCTATATATAGTAATTTCTCAAACTAAAAATCCCTCATCTAAAGCAAAGAGCATTTACTTCCCCTTTTACATTTTTAACTTAAATTTTTTAATTGTGTAGTAGTAAAGATCCATTTACTTGTATGTTGTTTGTATTACTGCTCTTCAAATTTTTTAAAAAACAGATAATTTTATTGAATTAATATAAAGAGATTAATTGCTGTTTTTGGTATCTTTGATTTGTGCCAAAAAATGTGCCAGTCATGTCCTCCAGAGAGAAATACAGTGCTTGCTCGCTTCACTGTTTACTTATAAAGCATACATACTTATGTTCGGTGTAATGCTTAAGTTGAAGAGGCCTATTTGCCTTTTAGATTCTTATTCTTTGTAAATTAATTAAAGATTGCATATTCTGGATGTTTGGATTTTTTATATTTTTGTGCAAGTATTTATGTTTGTATCTTCACCAGACAAAAAAAGTTTTGTCTCTCTCACTGGTACCCATTTTTCAGTTTTCTCCCTCCGAAATAAATTAGTTTGATATAACACTACTGTTAGTAATTAATAATAGGTGAATATTATTACTATGTTATAATTTGATTTAATATAGCATTGGAATAAAGTTATTTTTTTAGAATGGATTTATTGTTGAAATTCTATATTAAGGAATACGTTTTGGGTTTTTTTAATATATTTATAAACATATCAATTATTGATTGCCGAGTTTATTTAATTTAATTGTATATTTTGTCTGAGGTTCTGAATTTCGTAAGTTAATTGTTAAAAAATTCGAGCATTTAACAGACTTGAGCAGATCTAAAAAAAATGACGCTAAAGGAACTTCAATTTCATTCGGAAATATAGTTAAACTTGTAAAGGAGGCATTAATGCCCCAAGAAGATATTTTTTCAGTGTAAATTTTTGGCCATAGTTCAGTGATGAAAGTGAATATAACTCGTCATGCTGCAAAAGAAATCTAAATTCACTTAGAAATATCTAGTGAACGGCAGCATTGTGTTCTATTTCGTATAATTTGAAGTTTGAAAAAATCCAAAATATAGCTACAGTCATTGTAAAGATTGTTTAATTCGTTTAGATAATGGGATTTTAAGAATTCTAATAATGAATTTTTTCTTTTTAAAATTTCAAAATAATTCAAAGAGATGGAAAATAATAAAAAAAAATGTTTTAATTCATTTGTTTTTTAATTTTTTTGATTTTCCAAAGCATAATTAATTCCTCTAGCTTATGTCTTACTTCTTAAATGTTTTTTTATTAATATACTAGAAACAATGCCAGTATAATGATTAATTTTTTTAAAAAATATAAAGAATAATGCCAGCATGATTATTGATGTTTTTTCTTTCCTAGCAATAGCACTTTTTATGTTTAAAGCTTCAATTAATTTTTAATGCATTTGTAATTCAGATGCTATGAATCCTGTTTTTTTGGTTTTCAATTTTTTTTTTTTTTTTTTATAAAA
>BGPR01001446.1:0-10271 GCA_013235015.1 Araneus ventricosus
AAAGTGCTTTGGTTTACATAAGCCATGAGTTTTGAGATGCGTCACGACGATACAAAATTTTCGTGACCTCAGCCTTCTTAATCACATTATTCTCTCGAATAGAAAGTATATATAAAATATTATAATATTCTAAAATTCAAACTCGAAATTTCGTTGAATTTCAATGTTTAATTTTTGCGTTCTCCGCAAACACAATTAGATACCCTGCTGAAGCTCAATTTTTAATTGATGTCTTATGTGTTCATCGCGTGCATAAGGTATCTGAAAAAAGGTGAAGAATTAGATGAATCAGTTTTGTAATGCGGTCCTTACTACACCTTAGTACCTTTATAAAGCTTTGAAACAAACCCATCAACACGTTCCTAAGAAAATTCAAACCAAAACACCATTTTTCTTCAGTATTTTCTTCAACAAAGAAAATGCAAAGTAAGGTCCATATTACCAAAGACATTTTTAGCATGCACATTGTCACTCACTTTGAATATTATACACCTCCATATTTAACTTTTGAATTTATGTTTATAAGCAGTGCTATTCACATTTAGGAAAATGTTACATATATGTTTTAGTTTTGTGTTTATTTAACCTCGCGTTTCAACACTCTTTTCCATAAAAGAAATAAAGGCATTTCCTTTTATGCAAGTTATTAAAGTTAAAAAATAATACTTTGCGTATATCTGAGTAACACGTAAATCTGTAACACGTCAATCACTCTAGCATCTTTAAATCTCTACTAATAATAAAGGAGAATGTGTGTGTGTTGGCGCTCTGTAAACCCCTAGGTTAGAGAAACAAAATTTCGCTCAAACATACTTTGGAGGGTGGGAATGTGCACCTCTGAGCCGTTTTGTGAAATTTTAATTAGAATTTTAATTAATTAAAAATTAAGCTAAATTTTGGTGTTTCTCCTTAATAACTTCCGAAAATATTACAGTAAAAAAATTTTTTTTGCAGTATCTGAAAATTTAAAAATTACCTTCTCAATGACATCAATTAAGTTTGCGTACAATGTTTTCTCTAATTTAAACTATTTTTCGGCATATTTTACAACAATACTTTTCATTGTTACAACGCATTACAAACAATTTTCATTGTTTAAAGAAATGTTTAATTGCATGTTTCTCTTCCATTGTTGAAAGCTAAGAAAATATCTAACTGGATTTTACTTTCTTCTTTTATTTGATCGATTCCTCTGTGAAATCTGTAAAGGAAGTCCTCAAGATAGTAAGTATATAATGAAATAATCCAGTGAACTGAAATATTAAAGTTGCTATGTTTTAATTCTTTTTTATCAGCGTGTTTTAAGCCAGTTAGCATGTTGCTGGACGTAAAATGTTCCGCGTCAATTTAATGTTGAAATCAAATGCGCATTTTACGTTAATGTAGACAAGGAACAGAACAAGTGCAAGGCTTATAAAGGAACGCGAGTTAAATGTCTATAGTAATCTGAAGTTAAAAACTACTTTGTTAAGGGAACCGTGAATATAAAATTATGCATAAGAGATTGAGGTTAAATTTTATTTCCATCGATCAAGCTGGTCGCCAAAGGTGGCTATTATATAATAATTTAAGATGGTGTGGTTTCTTCGGTGTCTCAAGTTATTATCATAATATTTCAAAATTACAACTTAATACACGAAAGTGTCGAACCGTAATGGATAAATTATTTTGGATAATTTTACAGAATTTTATTTTTTGCAAATCGGGTATGGCTAAAGTGACCATCCGTTCCATTTTTAGGTAGTCTGTTCAGTTCTCCCCAAGCAAAGATGAGAAACCCCGAAATGATCCGTTTACAGAAAGAGAGAAATACATGATTACAATTTCAAAAAAGCTGCGAAAAATAAAAAAAAATCCGACGGTATTATCTAATAACGCGGCGATGTCGGGGCCTGCGCTATAGGGGCGTTATATGCAAATTAGTTAGTCAAAAGCCAGCTCAACTCTCACTAATTTCATTACATCGTGAAAAGAGAGAGAATGAGAAACTGAAAAAGCTTCAACAGAAAGTAGTTGGGTGGAATCGTTTAAACACTTTCACGGCAATAATTTGAATGGAGAACTTCAGCATTTTTTTAATGGTTTTAAAATGTTTCAAAATGAAAAATAACATTAAAAAATATATAGGCCGTTTTCCTTCTTTTTTCATTTGCAATCAAAGTTCGCCTCTGAGGTTTGGCGGGAAAAACGATTCATTCTGGCTCGAAACGTGTCTGACGTCATCTCTGCCCAAACAACTGCGAGCTTACGCTTATTCCCGTTCTCTTGCTATCAACGTTTTGCTTTTTTCCAATATTTACCGACAATCGCATGAGACAAAATAATGTGGAAAAGATACAAGTATTGTATTGTTCCTAAATGTGTTAATACAACTATAACTGCACCCGATATAGCCTTGAATTCGATATCTGTTTTGTTTTAAATACAACCATAAGGGGAGATTAGCAGCAAAAAATAAATGGTTATTTAAAGTAAATAGATTTAAAGTTATTTTCATTTGTATTATACTTCTTTTCTTTTTACATGGAATTTATATTTTAAGAAACCAGTGTTCCATTGAATTTTGTTTGACTTTTATCACCAGATCTGGAACCAACATTAAAAATATTCAAAATACTCAAAAGGAGGAGCCTCCAATAGGCATCCAAATGAGAAAAACACAAGCACAAGTTCAGCACAAACACACCAGTAAAAAGAAGGAGACAATAAAATTTTTTGTAAAGTATTATTAAAAATCCCACAAAAGAACATCAATAACAGACCCGTGGTTTCTCACCAGTCCAGAAAACAATAA
Source organism: Araneus ventricosus (assembly GCA_013235015.1). Lineage (NCBI taxonomy): Eukaryota > Metazoa > Arthropoda > Arachnida > Araneae > Araneidae > Araneus > Araneus ventricosus. The sequence goes on from BGPR01001446.1 coordinate 2,795, forward strand.
AATCCATCTAAGTCCATGTCAGTCAAATAACAATAAAAATACAAAAATAAAATGATAAAATTTTAAAAATAAGAAGTATAAAAACAAGGTTAACAATTTGGATTCCCCAAGGGTGAATGTCCAATAAAATTTAGAACATTAAATCATTTTAATAAGTCCAGGATTAACCTAAAAACAATATAGTCAGTTAAAATTAACTATTTAAATAAAGTGCTAAAAACTTGGGGTAGAGCGCAGGGCTAACCAACAGTCTGGAACTATAAATCTTTTCTTTAATATTATTTACAAACTCTGATTTGGGCTATGCGCTCTTAATTGCTTCTATTGAGGACTGACTATCAGTATGAATATTCATCAGTCGATTATGTTCTAGAACCCAGCCGGTATAGTCTATTGTGTATAGTATGTTGCTTCTTTCTGGTTACTGAACGTATACAAGGGAAGGTCCGAAAATTTTTTCTTCGTGAGATAATTTACAACTAGTGGAGTTTTTCCAAATGCGCTTTTGCCCGCTTGAAATACATTGCCATCATTGTGGAATTAATCCTAGGCAAATTATCCTATTTCCCTTGCACAAAACCAATATCCATTAGGAAATTAAATGTGAAATAGTAAAAGAAGTCTAAAACTTCACTTCTAAAATGTATGCAAATATAAACGGCTGGAATCAGAACATGATACAAAAGTGTGAAACAGAAGTATGCGAATAAGAGCAACGATGACGTCAAAATCTACTCGGCCAATGATAATGTGTTTCGGATTGCATCATCATCCCTGCTATTTCAATGCATCTTTCGCCCTCAATATTTAAATAAATAAATTTTTACGTAAAATTTCACTTGCATGTTTAAAATTAGAATGATTTTTTCCTACAAATACGGATTGCTTTCACTCGGTTTTGAAAAAAATGCTTAAGTTCCCTATTGTACGCAATTTCGTATTGAATATATTCTATGTCTGCTCGGTACAAATGCACCCGTAGAAAGGGTCTTTCTTCTTATGAATAAATACTGGAAGAACGAAAGCACACAGTTACAAGTGGCAATTCTGAAAGCAACCTTAATTACCAAACTAAATCCTAAAACATCTTGCCAAAAATTTCATTCTTTTCTTAAATCAATGCCAAATATGCTGAAGAAGAACACAAGATCACATAAATTATATATTTTCAAGTGGTTATTCCTTCTATTCATTACTAAATATAAACTGAAGAAATATGCGTTTTCTTGAATACGCAGACTATCACCTATAAATTAATGGATGTCCCATTTTGAGGGCAAAAATAAATGGTCACGTTAGGTATGTCTGACTATTTAAAATAAGGAAAAGGGCATTTGTGTCAGGATGGGTTTTATGTCAGGTACGCTTTCCCGGAGATAAATTCAGGGAATTAATTTTATGATTATAAAATAGATGTTAAATATCCTTATGGGATTATAGAATCGGTCCTTGTATTCGTCACATTTACCACAGAATTTGATAATTTAAATACTAATTTAAAAGAAAACGGCTACCCAAGTAATTTCTTTTACTATAATAAAATAATTTAAAAAGGATTGAAGAGCTTCTAAATTTCTGTTAGTTTGGTTCGAATTTTTCTCAGTAGATGGAGCTAGGTTTGCTAGCTTATAGACTTAATATCCTTTGTTTAAGAATTGCTTCGATGGCGTAGTTTTTACATGTATTTGGCAGAGGGTAATGTTAATTTTATCTTCTATTTCTTTATTGGACAGGTTAAAGAAGACTTTTTGAAGTTTTTCTTATTTTAGAAAGGTTTTTTCTTACATTATTTCAATTATTGGATAAATTAAGGCCACCGAGTGAATATTTTTTGACTATTAAGTCATTCCCTTGACAGAAAATTTATCCAGTTTAGAACTCCGATGGCGAGTGGCACTTTGACAAAGTTCGCATTCGAATTCTCTTCCATTTTATTTGTTTAATCTTAATGTGTTATATTTTTTATTGAAGCATGATTTTTGTTGTTTGATTCTATCTTAATTGGTTAGTTGATTTTAGACAATATTGTTAATGCAATCACTAGATGATGCTGCGTTGCGCGCAAAAGGTATATTGTTATCACTATTGTTTACTTCTTCTGTTTCTTCTGTATTTTCTTTTTTGGAATTAAATGTCTTTCTTTTGTATTTTATTGGAAGTTGCTGCATTTTTGCGCCATTCTCTTTAATGCAAAGTTCAATTTTTATATCTCTTGTTAAATTATTTCACTTGTCCTTGTATTCGTGATAGACATAAAGCAGTTCACGCTGATGTAATTTTGGAATACATTTTACATAAAATTGCAATAAAAATTACCTGACGTCACATCTCAAAGCAAGACAATGATCAGTTAGATGTTAAATTATAAAGAATAATGCTTTAGTCTTGTAACAATGAATCCTGTTTACAAATGAATACATAAAACTAGTAGGAAATTCAATCAGGATTCCAGATACAGGGTATGAAATGGCATCTGACTGTGGTTACATGTGAATCGGCTTTGCAACGATAGACAGCCGCAAATAAATTGATTGTTTTCTTCTGTCTGCATTTCTGCATGCATTCTACCGGCAAAAGCTACACTAAATAATGAAACATTTTGTAAATTGATATGATTAATGATTTAATGAAAACCGGCTTCTAATACTTTTCCAACTCTGAGATTCAACAAATATCAGCAAATGAATCTTCCTTCTTACAATTACTTCAGCTAAAATATGATTTCGTAATGTTAATTGTTTTATTTTGATTAACATATTGTTAGTACATATTGTTGCAATAGTCTATCTGTGGGTGTATGGTGTAAACAGTCCAACACGCAGGGTAATGAAGAATGAAAGTTTATTTACAAATATGCAGGAAAACACGTAGCACAGGTACAGGAAACAATAGTTCTTGCACAGATTAGCAATGTAAACAGACAACAATCCACAGGTAATAACAGTTCAGCACTTTGATATTTAGCAACACAAGCAATCAGCAAATAACTAATAACGACAATAACAGCACTTTCAATAGCGCTCACCTCACCAGCTTTCTAGCTCGCACTTGCAGAAGAAACTTTAAAGTCGTTCCCAATGGAACAACACTACAACTCTCTGATCCAGGCGTGGTTCTTATATACTCTCTCCTACCGGCCGTGACGTCACATGGAGTTTTCTCGTATATTCACGCGTATTCCCGTTCCTAATAGAAATATCGAGAAAAGGGTTGGATTTACTGGAATAATCTACTTGTCGCCAATGTCGCCAAATTTGTCGCCAAGTCGCCAAAATGATCGCCAAGGTCAGGGGTCCCGGAACAGACGCTGTTGTCACACCTTGCTTAACCTTGTAAAACTCTCTTCTCATCCATAGAACTAACATTGCTGGGAAGCGACTTTCCATGTTCGTAACAATATCTAAGCATATCACACCTGCTTTCAAATGCTGCGTTTGCTTGCTTTTAATCATATTGTTTGTTTTGTGGTGCAATTAAATTCTTCTGGGCGATAATGCAAAACCTTTTACTTCAAATAAAGCATTGAAATGTAAATTATTATTTTATGTTTTATGAATTTGTTTTTCAGAAATATAGTGCCTTAACGATGAGAGGATTTTCTATTTCTGTTTTGATGCTCATTATTTGAATACGAAATTCTTCTGCCGAATTTATCCCTTTCTCCCGGCCGGTAATCGTAGTCATTAGTGTTGGGTTAAAAAATGGTAAAACTCTTACAACCATCCATTTCTCAGGAAAAAAACGAAAGTTTTTTCCTTTCAGTAAAGAGAAAAGTTTCAAAACTTCTTTTAGTTTTTTTTTCTTTCCGAAAGATTCGAGGGTCTTTTTAACAGATGTGTATTAATGCCTTTTAATTCGCCATAAATATTGCTGTTCCCTACTATACTCATTATTTTAAGTGCGAAAGAAAATACAGAAAATCAATGGCGCGAGATACACAATTTAACTTTTTAAGATGTTCTACACCGACAATTTGTATTACTCTGAAATCTTTTTTCTAAAGTTTCAAATCAGATAAAAAAATGAAAAAATTCTAAAACCATTATAATGAAGCAAATAATCGAAGTACTGATCAGGATTTTGAAAAATTTTTAAGAAATAAACACCGAATTCCATTGCTTGAACTCTTATCTATAACTTTATTTTAAAACGGCTATTTATTTATTACGATTTTCTTCGTTTCCTGAAAATTATTGAACGCCCATCTCTATTATTCATCTTAATGTTTTGAGTCCCTTGTAACTGAGATGCTGAAACCTGATTGCATGTCCCATCTAATACGAAAACGGATTTCATATAAAATTTGAGATTTCAGCAGTGGATATTTTGTTTACAGTGATCTTCAAGCTGTGTAGAATCGTAAAATTTGAATATTTTGCAGGCAGTTTAAAATTCAAAGAGGGAAAAGTTCGAAAGGAGTTTCTCGCGGTTTAATCCCTATTTTCAATGACAAAGGAAGCTTACGGTACACAGAAAGCTATGGGTGGCGTAATGCGTGCATCTACGCAGAGAGCTCTATTAAATGAAACAATTTCCATTTTAAATATCTGTGTATTTATTCAGTTTGATGACTGATGATGCTCAATATTAAATTCTGTATAAATAAATACAGGAGGATTACAAAGGAATATCCTACATTTAAACGGTTATAAAGTGACCTCTAACTTATGCGCGCTCTCTTTTATGAGCGTTTTTCACTTATGCCCGTTTTTCTCGCGGTCCCGGCCAGGGATATAGGAAAACATTGATAACTCTTATTCATTTATGCGCAGCACTAAAACAGCACCTCTCACTTATGCGCGTCGCAAAAATTTTCTTACTTAAAAAAGTTTTTTTAGCAGAACAAGAAAGCAGAACAAAAACCCTTTTTGTTCTGCTTCTAGGAATGCATTCCCTCACCCTTCCTCTATTCTTCAGATTCCAGGAACACATTCCTCTAACTTATACACAGGGGTGTACGAGGGGGTTCTTGTGATTGACGTCAGTAAAAGTCGCATTTACACAGCAGCCAATTAGAGAGGTTAGTATTTCATGTACCACGTGGCATTGATCGCTAACGAAAGAATCATCTTTGGAGTTTTGGTTATGGTTACGTTTTAAAATGGTAAAAAGAACGAAATTGTCCCTTTTTTTAAAAAAAAATGGATGTTATTAAAAAATTCGAAGAAACTCCTTGCACCTCGAAAACGTTTTAGCGGAGCATTTTAATGTCCCAGAATCGATAATGAGAGCGATTTTAAAAAATCGGAAGCATTTCCATTTTCTTTGTGTTCTTAAAAAATAATTAACGGAAGGTATACACGTATTTGCATTTTGAAACATCTTATTTGCATTTTTCAGTAGTATATACAAAGTATTAATTAGCAATACATGTACACTGTATTGATGTTTCACTTTTAAGCTCCCTTTTGTGGTTTTTCACTTATGAGCGTCTCTCACTTATGCGCGTTTTTTTTCGCTGTCCCCTGCTCCCGCGCATAAGTGAGAGATCACTGTATCTCTAAAACCAAACAATTGACAGCATCGTTCTGGAAATCAGCGTGAGGGGAATATTGTGAAGTGTCACTTGTATAAAATGGTACGTCACTAAGAAGCCCTCTCATTAAAATACATGCGTTTGGTGTTTGTGTTTTCGGGATGGCGACCATGATGGCAATTCGCTGGAAACACGATTTTTGTGAAGTAGCTTAGCGGAAATAAGTGTCTCCAGGGTGCCAATACGATCACCCCCCCTAACGTTATCATCAGTGACATAGCTTGTTTATTCGGCGCCCCGGACATGGTATTTTTTTTTCTTCTCATCATATTTGACTTTAAAAAGTGGCATAAACGCATTAATGCTTTGTCACCATTGTCAGTGGCATAACAAGAGGAAGTAACACCCGGAAAATAATATGATTTCTTTTACCCCAGTCATCATCAGCGGCTTAACAAACATAAGTGGCGCCAGGGGTATGTTATTATTTTTACACCTTTTTTCATATTTTGATTTAAAAATGACATAAACGACGTAATATTTTGATTCCATGGCGCCTCCTTGACCTGAGGCCCGGGACATCTATATTCTCTTGCTCTCTGGTCGCTTGACCAATGTTTTATGCTCCCGGTAAGCGTAATACGTTGACTCGGTCAGTTTGGTGAATAATACAGTCTTTGGAATAGCGAATATTCTGGTTGACTAAGTGCGTCAGAAAAGAATATGGATTGGTTGGCGATGCTAGGAAGCACGAGTCAAAAGAATATTATTGCTTCTAACTTTAGGCTGTGTTTTTCTGTAATCTGTTCTGTTTCTGTCCCATGTCCATCCAACCGGTTTGGTCGCCGTAATAGCTTCAGGTACGGAGACATGAGGCGACGTTCTGTAGTCGGGCTGGATTTTGGAGGTTTTCCTGTAATTTGCTCAATCGAAAAACCAATGTAGGCGAATTTCATCCGAAGGTCTACCTGGAAGACTACCTAACTCCATATATTGTATCTAGGTCGGACTGCTTCAGGTTCTACCTAAGTGCTTCAATTTACCTCGTTTTGACCAACAGAAGTTGCCGCAATTCCCCTTTCAGCGAGTCCATAACTCTTAGATTTAGCTAGATATACTACACGAAGTGTGAATAGTTTAGTTTACTTATATTAAGGTCCAGTTTTCAAGCAACAGGAGGTCTATTTTTGCACAGACATTGTCAGTCAGATAATGAGGACGACACCTGAGCTGACATCCCGTCTCCAAACTATCGCACCACTCCTATAGGAGGACGTTTAACCCCCTACGTATGATTTAATATGCAACAGGGCCACACACGGCAGATCTTCAGTGGAGGATTCTAGGCGAACTTGGAATCCTCCGTCCCTGAAGCCGACACCTTTACACCACACCACCTTGACCCTGAGATTAGGACCACCACCAAAATATTGATTCAGCAAGCATTCGTTTCTAATTCGAGAAAACTCACCCAACGAGGCAGTCATAAACTAGAATTCACCGGCGGAAGGTGTAGAAAGAGTTGAGAACGCGAATCATTTTTAAGTCATACAGGTTACAGAAGGTATAAGATCAGTAACAAAACACTGGAGATGCCGGAAAAACTTTGGGTGGGGTGGTTTCAGTTTCTTTTAAGCCTTTGAACGGCAAAAATATTTCAGCTGAATGCTTTGAAAACGGCCTCTCTGTAGCTAAATGGTGAAAGCAAATGTTTCGGAGCCGGTTTTCGTGTAATAAACAGAGAGCAACTTTCTACGCCGGAGCCGGTTTAAGAGTAATAATCGGAGAACGACTTTCTGCGACGGAGCCGGTTTTAGAATAGTCATCAGAGAGCGACTTTCTACGTTTCAGCCGGTTGAAGGGTTAATAGACGAATTGAATACTTATGAATTTATATTTCTAACTTATTTTTGAGGTGTATGTTCAACGAATTTAATATTTTTTTGCATTACGTAAACATGCACTTTCACATTTATGATGTCAATTTGTATTTAACAAACA
>BGPR01001446.1:10281-27159 GCA_013235015.1 Araneus ventricosus
GGAAGAGGAGCGTTTTAGGTATTTGGTGACAGTTAGCATAGTGTATAATATCAATATTGTATATTGTTACAAAATCGTATTGTGGGTGTACGTGAATGCAGTAGAATAAGCAGGATTTAAAAAAATAAAGCTCTTTATTTTACAAATATTCTAAGCAAAGAAACGTAGCACAAGTATTAACACAGCACTAATAAAAATTCACAACAGAGACCACCAATAATTCCATCTCAAAACAGCGCTCAAAGGTTTCTTTTTAGCTCACCAGCTTGCTTGCTGATCAACATTGAACTAACTCTTCTTGGCTTGAGAGCTTGCTTTTATACCTTTCAACAGGAAGTGACTTCATTACGTGGGAAGTGATGAAATCTCTAGAAAAGTTCACGAAACAGTAGTAATAGATCGAAAGTTCGAGGTCCTTCTAGAAAATTCCTTTTGTCGCCAATGTCGCCAACTTTGCTGCAAAGTCGCCAAATCTGTCGCCCAGGTCGCCAAATTTATCGCCAAGTTGCCAAGTTTGTCGCCAAGATTAGCATCTCAGGGAAACGACTTGATAGCTTTGTAAAAATATTAAATGAACAATAATTTTATTTACGATTTTTTTTCTTTCGTTGTCGTCCATCTATTATCCATTAAATAAGGAAGTGAGAAAAATAATTTCACTTTCTTTCTCTGGCATAAATGGACAAAACAACACCCATATGGGAAACTGACTTTCAGGTATTATAGATATCAGAAATGGCACACGAGATTATTTTATCATTTTCTTCATATATCCACCGGAAATTACAAAAATCCTTAACGTCTATACTGTCAAGACTAATAAAAAAAACTTTGTAAGTAGCTTGATTTTCTTTTGGAACTAGTTCACTTAATGAGTTTTATTGGCATTTCTTCAAATGGCGGAAGAAAATGATCTTCTGGATTGTAGCAAATGGTATAATGCGAAAGAAAAATCCTATTGCGAATTCTTTACTTTCACAGGATGTATGAGCAAATAATTTGATTCGTTTATACTTTGGAATGCAAAGGATCCCGATGTAAATAAAACATTTTTCATGAAACATGTAAAGCGGTCCGTATTTGAACACAGAATAAAACTGCTTTAAAATATTTAAAGAAATTAAAATTTAAAATACAATAGTTTCTGTATGAAGAGTCTTACAAATTCCCGTTGATGCATATGATTTAAGTACTGTTTATTATAAAACTACACAGACTTTTAAAGATGTGTATGGAATTATATTTCTTTGTGTGTTTTATGCGTTTACACATGTTAACTAATTATCATTTGTAAAACAAACAAGCTATTATTCCCGGCGTTGCTCGGGATTAAAATACTATCATGTATAATATTTTTGATGTATAAACTACTTTTGTATATAAAATTATAATACCCAAATTTCTTTCATCGTCTGAAATTTTTAATTTGAAATGAGAATATCAATTGAACCTGACGATTTGTAAAAACCACCGATAGCTAATTTTCACCATAAGTTATTAATATATGTTACATAAGTATTTCAAATTTTGTTTACAAATATAGCAGTATAAAAAAGGTTTTAATGAATGTTTTGGAGCAATTAATTATATAGTAATTTTTTCACAATTAAAAAGTGTTAAAATAAACCTGATCGATAGTGTTTCTGTATAAATTATGAATTATCTGCTTTTAAACTTTTCTTTTAGTCTTCTTCCAGAATTCTGTTAATGTGTTCCAACACCAGTTCTTCGTATCTTTTCTTGTTCTTTACCAATAAAAAATTATTACAAATTGTGAATTTTATATACAATTTAATTTTTACAAAATTATTAAGTTGAGGGCAACGAATTGAACGGAAGCGAAACTTGTGTCACTGAAAAACTTATTTTTTAAACTTTAATATGGTGTAAAAATTGCTTTTGTGAGATAATAATTTCGAAAAAATATCACGGAAAACAACAAAATCTTGCTTTATTTCTAATTAACTTTCGTGCTTTTAAAAGTTGACAGTGATCTTTCTCTTTTTTATATAAAATATTTATAAAAATAAACAAAAAATATCAGAAGATAAAGGTAAATTAGTTATAAGTCTAACCGTTGCCTAGCAAACGGAGTATCTATAAATTTGATTTATTTAAATATCATCTGCATGTAATCAATTAATCATTAAATTTAAAAAAATAAAAATGAAGGGAAAATTTCACATATATAAAATTAATATTATTTAAAACGTAAAATTTTGAACTTTAAGATGGGATGAAAATATTTTTTCGTGGGATAATTTCTTCCGAAGTTAATGCTGAAAAATGTTTTCGGTTTATTTCTAATTAACTGACTGTTTAATTAACTTTTGCACTTTTAAAAGTTGACAGGTAACGTCCTTTCGTCTTAAATAATAATTGATCAAAATTTGGTTAAAATCGGTCCAGTGGTTTAGGAGGAGATATGGAACATACATACATAAATAGCCACAATGACTTTTATTTATATTAAGATTGTGCAGTGGATGGTAATTTCACGTAGGGAATTTCAGGAGGTCATCAAATCTATTGAGCTTTATAGGTATAGTGATGGAACAGAATGGAAAAATATTCTTCTTCTTTTTTTATCTTTTTAATGGCTCAAAAAAGAAATGGTGATCTTGTTCTGTTATTTTTACTTTTTTCTTTTATTAAAGCATTCTTCAATAATTATAATGCATTGTTTCAAAAATCAATCTTAAATAAGGCAAATTCAATTTAAAATTATGCGAATGCATGCATATTAGGCATGTCGGAGGTAAAAAGACATAATATCAGATTTATGAAAAATATTGTTTTAGAAATATACATTTAGGATTTTTAAATATACATTTCCTATTTTAAAGTCCTTTGAAAATATTTATTTTGCATATTATTTCAAAGCGAAAAATATTTAATTATTACTTTTTAGATAGAATTTTAACATAATTATTATTTATTTCATCGTTTAATTCTGATAAGATTTTTTACAATGTAATTCGTAATAAGGCGTTTATTTACGAAATTCAAGTCAGTTATGTATAGAACTTTGAAAGAAATTTCAATAGAATATGAAAAAATATATTCATTTTTTTATGTAAGAGATTAAATTATATTCTTAGAAATTTTTCATCTTTCTTTTTCACTACTTTGGGAACAGAAGAAAAGAAATTTGAAGTGATTTTCCAGACTACAATTGAAAAAGACGTTTTTTTTCCTCAATATATTTTTCGAACAAAGTCTTTTTTTAGTAATTTGGTTTAAAAAAACCAATTTCGTGTGCGTAAAGTATGCACTATATTTTTTATGACATTCATAGTTTTTATAGTAATAGTTAAATAATAAGTCCCTGAAAGTATGGGGAAAAATAGTGTATTTAAGTCCTGAAAGCTTAGTTCTAATAAAATTGTGTGTTGCTTATGTTTTAATGTAGTTATAAATAGCTCTCAAGCATGGAATTCTGTTTTCAGCCACTTTCAGTTCAAACAAAACCATATTTATGAAATAGAGAACGTTAATTTTGGAAGAATTTTTTGTGCAGTATCAAAAGGCAGTTATTTAAGGTTAATAACAATATGCATTATGTTACTTTTAATAAGACCCCCAAACCACTGCCATTTTAGTGTATATGTTACCGGCAAAGTTTGAAATCCGGCATTCTATAGAGTGTCTAGGCATTGTATATAATGCCTATAACTAGCCGGCAATGTATGAAACGATTTATATTTTACACATTTCCTAGCCATTCTATAGAATGCCAAATGACAAACCGGCAAAGTATGAAATAAATCGCCGATTTGATTATATAAGAAATAAAGTTAAGCGCAATTTGAAATTAAATTATTTGCTTCCTTGATGTAATAAGTAGATTCACAATTTATTTTGTTTTCTTTAATTAGAAAGGCATAAACTTTGATATGAAAACTTTCATTTTGCTTTACGAATTTTGAATAAAAGATTTTTTAATGGTACTCTTTTATTATTTTTTCTAAGTAGCATTTTTATTTTTGAGGAATGCACGCCTTTTAAATAATAGCCTTATTTTGAACTTTTTTTCATACTTTGCCTAAATAGCATTTGTCATTCTATAGAATGCCTAAGTATTATATACAATGCATAGGAAAAGTATATAATAAATATCATATTTCATACTTTGCCTAAAAACGCCCGACATTCTATAAAATGCCTAGGCATTCTATAGAATGCCGGCATTTCACACATTGCCGGTAGCATATAGACTGAAAAATGTATTTCATAACGTAAGAATTTGTGAGAATAATAGCTTTTAGTAACCCTTAACTACACTCGCAATCAAACAGCAAAATTTCCCGTTATATTTTGTACACCATATAATTTTAAATTTCTAGGTCAAAATATTAATGTTTTATAAGATAAATTTTAAGTCACATACAATAACCATGTGTTACAATAAATAAAAAACACTTAAAATATGCGTTTATGACAATATTATCCAATAATATAAATTTGTGAGATGCATATTGAAGATTTGAAGACTTATAAATTTATATAAAATTAACACAAGCAAGAGGCAATAGAAATATTTTAGATAAAAATTAAACAATTTTAACCCTTCATTAAAATACTAAATTCCAATTAGAGCTAAAATAGTAATTATTCAGTGTCAGTTTCTTCATTGTTTCGAGAGACTTAACGATACAAAGACTTCGCTCAAACTCTTAGATTCAAATGAAAGAAAACAAAACCCTTCCTACATCACTCAGCACGAGTCACCTGCAGGTTAACTGGGAGAAAAGTTTAAGGGCACAGCAGAATTAAAACAGTAGCCGTTATAGATCCAATGGTGTACAAAATACAGCAACGCGAGTGATTGAGGGTTAATAGAAAAAACATAATGCGTTTAGGAAATCAACATAAATACTTTCAGATTCTTGAAATCTTATCTTGTCAATATTGCCACGTTTTAACTAATACTACTTCAGAACAATGGATAATGATTTACATTTCCCCTGTCTAAACGTGGCCCAATAGCTAATTTCTAAACCGCTAGACATAAGCATATACTTCCAATGGAAAAATGATTTAAATGACGTAAAGAACTGCATTTTGACGTACACTTACGTCTCTGCTTAGTGGTCTGATGGTGTGAAGGGAAAGAAAAAAAATTATGACGCTTTTCGTTTTAAAGTAAAACGCTTATAGCTCCGCAGCCAAATAACATAGAGAGTTGATTTTAGTTTCATTTCACAGAGAAAGGTAGACATTGAAGATTGCAAAAGAAATTTCAGAATTTGTAATTACGGTTTAGGCACAGTCGAGCTTCAAAGTTGGTGAAAATCACTAAACATTTTGATGACGTTACAGCTACCGATGTGCGCGCACGCAGACTATCCAAGTACATTTGGCAAATCATTCATCGATCTTAGTTCACGCGAAATATGACTCAAGAATTGTTGAATTATGTCGAATTTCGATGTAAAGTTAAACGCTTATAAATCCGAACCCAAATAATATAGAGAGTTGGTTTTAGTTTCATTTAACGGAGAAATGCAGACATTGAAGATTTCTAACATAATTTTAAAATCTGTAATTACGGTTTAGTGACGGTCGAGTTGCAAAGTTGGTAAAAATAACGAAGAATTTTATATGGACAGAGTTACATAGTCACGCTAGACTTATAGTCACTATAGACTATAGAGTTAATAGTCACATAGAGCTACTTTAGTCACAGAACGTCAAAGTTGAGCAAGGTTCGTAAGTCTACGCCTCTCAATCCCAGCTGCCGTTCTGCAGAGACAGCCTCCCGTCGAATTCATTTATGTTGTTTGAGTCAATAAATATAATGCTGAAAAAATTCTGAAGTTTAAATTTTCATACAGAACTCTTGTCCTATTAATAATATTTAGTACAGTATTCTTCACAAACTAATATTTTATACAGAAAAGTTCCATAATCCTGCGGCCAAAACAGGCCAATTTATGAAGCCTTACATTTCATTTTTAATGCCAGTCAGCGGCCGCTCCCTATTTATTGGCAGATCTTCCTCGAGACGGCCATTAAAATGTCTACAACCCTTTAAAACAGCGATATTCAAATCTTCATAACTCGGTCAGCTTTAGTCGCCGTAGAGTAGAAATTCTTTTGTTAAAATTTTCAGTGTGTCAAAAATATTTCTGTGAATATTTCTGTTAGGGCCAACATACATATATAAGTGTATCGTCGAAAAATGACAAAAAGTAAATTTGTATACATCCCCCATAATCATATCCAGTGAAATATTTGTTACACACCAACATTTCTAACGGAAATAGTACCATTTTTCTGCGACTAAAACTGATCGAGTTATTGAGCTTTAAATGTCACTGACTTAGACCATTACAATGATTACCTGGAAGAATATCTTCCAATCAATACGCAGCGCTTGTTTGAAGCTGTCGGTTTGAAATTATAAAATTAAAAGCTCTATAACCCGGTCCTGTTTAGTCGCAGAAGAATGGAGCTTTTTTGTTTAAAATGTTAGAGTGCCATGAATATTTTATTCAATATTACTAATCGCACCAGAGGACTGTATAAGAAATTAGACTTTTTAATTCTTTCAGCATTACATGTATTGACTCAAAAAACATAAAATATAATTATTTAACCCTTTAGTCATTTAATCCTTTAAAAGCGAAACAGCTTTCCTCTCTGTTAAATGATAAGCATCTGATCGCCCGAAACCGGCCAAACCGTTATTAAAGGGTTAAATCATTTTTCGGACTGGAAAAATATGCCATCTCTAACGGTCTAAAAATAGTTTTGGGGCCCTATTTAGATTGCACACGCTGAATTTTAAATCGTATTTTGGTTTAAAATTAAGCAGTATCTTGGTCTGGTGAGAAAGTCTCTGTGCACATTTAACCTTCTATGGTGTCGTGAAATGTCTGTGTGAAAGTGGCGTCGTAGTGCAATTTCGTTCCCAGACAGCATTAGAACAGGTTAAAAAACAAATAAGCATGTTTTAATAAAAACAAGGGAATTTCTGCATGAACCCTGGAAGTTATAGGCATCAAGAGCATGGGGCAGCGTTAATGCTGTATTTATCAGTTGAGTATATCAGTAAATGTATCACTTATATAATTTATAATTTTTTTCCTTCTGATCGTTTATAGAGTATCGAGGTACAAACACCATACAAGTGAAGGAATGCATGATTTTATGTGTTTTTATTTCTTATTTAATCATTTCAGTTTGATTTCTACCGTTGAATAAAACGAATATACTGTTGCGTAGATTGTCCTGTGGGTGTACGGTGAAAGCAGTCCAACAAGGAGGATAATGGAGAATGGCGTTTTGTTCAAGAATATTCAGGAAAACACGAAGCACAGGAAAAAAGGAAAACACCACTTGTACAAATTAGCAACGCAAGCACACAGCAAATCACTAATAATAATAGTAACAGCACTTTCAGTAGCGCTCAGATCACCGGCGGTTCCAGCTCGCACTGCAGGCAAAACTCCATATTTCCCGTTTAAGCACATCTGTATTTATACCCTTTTTGGACAGGGCGTGAAGTCAAATAGAATCATCTAGAACAATCTCTATATCTCCATTGCTAGTAGATATAGGACGATAAGTTTTGAATTCGAGATCCTTCATTTCGTCGCCAACTTTGTCGCTAAGGTCCGGGTATATTGGTTATGTCTCCCCCCTGGCATCCAATAAAATCTCTCTAAATGCATCTTCCAACCATAAGACTAACATTGAAAGGAAGCGACATTACAAGTTCGTAACAATATATATATATACAAATTACTTCTAAAAGAAACTTCTGAATTCAGATTGTATAAACCGCATTTTCACAAAGATCAAATATACGATTTATAGGAAATGAGGAATACAGTCTTTTCAAATAACACAGGGAATCTGCATTATCTGTCACTCAGGTGCTAGGTGCATCCATTTAAACTATTTAGCCATTTTTTGATAGAATCTGTACTGAATCAAATGGCCTGTTTTCCATTTAAAACAGGATTTTTTATACCATTTTCGATTTGCTCTCCAATTTTCATAGTATCCGCAAATGTTCAACATGTACTTGAAAAAGAGATAATATAAATGATGATATTTAAATAGTACAGATTAAGATACATAGATATTTTAAGAGTAATTAACTCATTTGGAAAAATCTATTCAAATCAAGACTTTTATCTGAATTATTTTTTATTGATAATAACTAATCTAAAAGAAGAATAGAATTTCAACATTTTCGAAATCCAAACGTCTCTTGTTGAATCTCGTTCGTGTTGGCATACATAGCTGAAATACCGATCAATTAACACTAAGCCTAGTGAAAGTTCAAGGAAAATATTCCGTTGCCGAGCATAGGATAATTTATCAAATAAAACTTTAACTTATGAAAATCTGTCGATATTATAATAGATAATATGCAAGGTATTTAATAATTCAACATTATCTGAATTTTGAAAGCTTCTTTCTTTTATAAAATTTAACTTTCACACGTGTCTATTACAGTTAAACAATAGTTGTTACGAAGTTTAAATTACTATTGAGTTACACCCTAACGATTTGATTAATTACCTTAGTAAAATTATTAAAATTAGATTTTCTGATGTCTGATTACTTTAATTACCTGTCGTCTATGAAGCAACTGAGCATTAAATAATAATTAATAATAATTGGAAATTCAGCTAACTAGCAGATTAAAAGATATCACCTGGAGTAAAATACCTGCTTTCAAAAAATATAAATATGAATTTTGAATATCAGTCATTACAAAGTTAAACTACACGTACCTATGATTTTTTCAAAAGCCTTACGCAAGACCACCTGACGAGACATAAAATTAATGGAAAGTTTTGAAATTGCTAACATTTTAAAGCTTGATTAAGTTCATTAATTAGGTAAATTAATAAAAAATTAAAACTCTCGATATTTTTAAGAGGATAGAGATTAGCCTTTAGATTTCGCTCAACAAATGCGTGTTTTATGGTCAAATGGTCTTTAGATCTGCTAATTAATTTTTTTTGATGTTACGCAAAGATAGTTTTCAGCAAATTATCTAAAAACAATCATCACATACTTGCTGAAGCAAGTGTTATTTGTTCTAACTTTCATTTCACAAAAGATTATTTTTGTTGTCTGAAATGTTTTTTAAGGAATGCAGTTATTGTTTTTTATTATCCGAAATAATGTAGAGAACTTTTTATGTTATTAAAGTAAAAAGATTGTGTTATGTTCTTAATTTTGACAACACTTAAATGAAATAAATATTGATTAATTGATGTTCTAAAAATCTGTTGGTTTGTAAAGTAAGTATGTCTCCCATTAATTTAGAAATCTTAAAATATTTAAATAAAATAAATGTTGATTAATTGATGCGCCAAAAATTTGTTCGTTAGTAAAGTGAGTATTTCTGCTACGAATTTAGAAAAAAATCTCTCCTAAACTTTGCGGACTGAAATTTGGCAAAAATTGAAATTAAGCTGATTCTGATTTAATCATCAAGTATTTGTAGTAGTTTTAATCCCACGTGCCAGTCTAGCCAAGTATTTGAGTCAAGGATTCATGATAAAGCAGAAGTTTGGCATCTGTTGTTAGTCATTGGAGCACCTTGGCACCCTTGGTAGTAATCTAAATTGGCTCCTACATTGTTGGTTTCCTTCCTAGAAGACTTTAAAGAGAAACTGGCCCACATTAGTGCTTCGCTAGAAACAAAACCAGGAAACTGCAGTATCCAGCATTAATTCAGTAATCAATTCACTGCTAAAGCGCACCTCTGTCTACCAATTTCTGAATAATGCTGGGTAAAAGCACAGCAAGAGACTACAGCCTAACACCTTCTTCCTCCCATTCTTGTTCCTCAGGCAGTCTACCAATTTCTGAATAATGCTGGGTAAAAGCACAGCAAGAGACTACAGCCTAAAACCTTCTTCCTCCCATTCTTGTTGCTCAGGCAGTCTACCAATTTCAGCCAATGCTGGGTAGAAGAACAGCTAGAGACTACAGCCTAAAACCTTCTTCCTCATTCTTGTTTTCAGGCAGTCTACAATTTCTGAATAATGACCTCAGGCAGTCTACCAATTTCTGAATAATGCTGGGTAAAAGCACAGCTAGAGACTTCAGTCTAAAACCTTCTTCCTCCCATTCTTGTTCCTCAGGCGTGCCTTCTCTTAAGGCACTGACACACGGATGGGCTCAAATGCTTGATGGTAAGAATATGAGTTCTTCTAACTTTCTGAATATAAACTGAATGCTTTACATTTTCACGCTGTGTTTACTGCGCAATGAAATTTTTCCTGCGTTAGGCAAACATTTCACTCATTCAATGAAACTTGACATTGTCACAAAGCTATCGTGGGAGGGGGAAATTAATCCAAATGCTAAGACCAAATTCCTCAAACTCAAGGACAACCAGCGTCGTCCGCACTTTCTGATTTACTTTTCTGTCATCTTGACTGTCCTCCAGAGAGAATTCCCCTTTTATACATGTTGGCAGAGGGCGCGTTTAAAAGGGAGGGACACACATCCTCCATATAAACAATGGCCTCTTTCTCTGTAAGCTAGCCTTTCCAGCTAGCGTGACTGACTATCACTGACTTTCATAGTCAAAACAATGGCCTCTTTCTCTGTAAGCTAGCCTTCCCAGCTGGCGTGACTGACTATCACTGACTTTCATAGTCAAAACAATGGCCTCTTTCTCTGTAAGCTAGCCTTTCCCAGCTGGCGTGACTGACTATCACTGACTTTCATAGTCAGATAATGCAGAATCAGCTATAATGTAGCTTGAAGGAATGAAAAATAAGAAAATTAACCTTCAGTTGGGCGCAATACAATTGCTAACATTTTCTGGCGCAACTCATGTGTGAGATTAAAAGTTAAATTTTTCTTTAGGCTTAAGGAAAAACTTATCAAACTGAACTATTCGGTGATACAAAGCTATATTTGCGTTTCTAAATAACTTCTTTTGTATTCCCTGGCAATTTCAACAAACAAAGTATCCAGGAATCCAGGAGGGAGTTGGTGTTTGTTTACCCGTAAGGGTCCTTAGCAATGTCAAAGGTTTTCTTTAAGAGGCTGCAATAAGTTGACATTTTTTAAAGAGTATATTGGAAACAACAATGAATATCACTGAATTAGTGGCTGGTATACATCTATGCGAACTTTTGGAGGTATATAAAAAGAAATATTGAGAAAAATTTGGCAAATCGTAAATCCAAACGTAATCTGGCGCATCTCATCTACTAGATTAACGTGGCCCTCACGTACATCAAAAGAGCACTAGAGAAAAAACTGTGATACTCTAGAGTGATTGGTAGGGAGCCAGGAAGCTATTAGATGTCTCACACATTTCTCGGTAAAACTCGCGCCTAGGCACAAAATAATACGGGTGCTTCATCACACAGATAACATGCGCCCGACCGAAGGTTAATTAGAATCCTAAAAGTTCTGATAGCAAAAACGATTCTACATTTGTATGGATCATTTTGAATTATTATAGAGCTTTGGTTCATGTTATTAATCGAGTATACCAGAGGTTCCCAACCTGTGGTACGCGTACCCCCGGGGGTACGCGAAATCAAAGTTGTTAATGGCGGAAATAGGAAAAGATAAGGGATTAAAAAAAGTTAGAGAATTTTGTTTGTCCAAGTGAATACTTGCTATTTAATAACTATACCACTTGAATAGTTGAGTATTACGAAGTGTAAATTTTAGCTAACCTTATAAGTTAAAACGAAATAATTACAATTTTGGTTTCATTTGCATAGGCGCTGAACTACTACTATTGTAAAAATGAATAAAATGTAAAATCAAAAATGAGTTCTGCGAATGTTATTAATTCGAATCATTTCACTTCTAACCTAACTTGAGCTTATTAATTAACATTATGGATAAAAACTTCTTTTCATTGACGGATGGTTGGGGGGTGTGGGTGGGAGGAGTTGGATATGATATTTGGGGGTACGCGAAAACAAAAAGAATAATCAAGGCGTACGCGAGGGATAAAAGGTTGGGAACCCCTGGTGTAGACAGTAGTTATTTAAAGTTTGTGTTCATTATTTCTGACCCTGTGGAATGTTATCCTTCAGAAGGTGAAAATAACAACACGTGGGATTTAATGATTATAAAGATAAAACAACTCTAAAACATAAAAACAAAAAGTAACTGTTACGATTATTATGTTATATATAGATAACATTAATAATAAAATAATTAGTCATCTATAAAATAGATAAATGCCTTAAAATAGCGCAAAACGTATTTAGAGAATGATTATTAAAAATTGTGAAATTCAATGAAATACGGCGCGATTGAAAAACATATAGAAACTTTGTTCACAAATGTTAAAAGATTGAGAATTTATATCTTGTCAAGCTATTCGGAGGAATTTCTCCTGCATTGGTAAATTTTAAAGACGTTCAATTTAAAGAAATATTTGAAAATTGAAATTAGTATTAATTTTTAAGCCTGAAATTTATCAAGCAGTCAAGTTTATCAAGCGTTTATTTCAAAAATATTGCAAGAAATTCAGCAGAAAGTCGCTTAAATAACAGCACCACCTATCTCAATTTTTTGAAATTTCAAAGAGGAAGAAAATACTCAATTTTTCGCAACCAATAACAAATATTTCTGATTTTTTTAACATCTGATACCGCATATTTCTACCAGATGTGGAAAAAATATTTAATAATTTTTATACAAAATTTCTACCAGATGTTGAGAAATATTCCTTATTGACTGCGAAAAATTAAGAATTTTCTTCCTCTTTGAAATTTCAAAAAATTGAGATAGGTGGTATTTATTTCTTGTTAAGCGATGAGAAGGTATTTCATAAAATACACTGCTCACAAAAATTAAGAAATATACCCAAATGAATATGAAGCGGTAAAAAAATCATTTGATATTTTAAAATTTATTTATTCATTTATTTTTATTTTTGATTTATTTTATTTATTTATTTATCCCTTTTCGACTAAACAAGAACATAAGAAAACCAATTAAAAAGATTTCACCCTGATTTTTTTTGTTCTGTCTTAAGGAAATCAAATGATTCTTTTTTTAATCGCTTCATATTCATTTTGACATATCCTCTAACTTTTGGGAGCAGTGTATTTTGTACTGAGCACTGATCTGAAGCACAGTGTATACCGTGCTGAGTACTGATTTGAAGAATTTGTGGTTTCTCTGTCAATCTGATCAGATAATGCTTGTGACAGAAGCTCCGAAATTAGGGCTCCGACAAAGAAAAATCACGAAATTTCTCGGAATGAAAAGGATTATGTTTTTATTTGAAAATATTTTATAGTCGTGTTAGAAATTTTAAAGTGAAACTCATACACATATTAAGAGAGTCACTTGGTTGCCAAAAGGGCACGATATACATGAAGTTTTTTTATGTGGATATAGAGATAAAGATGTGTTACAGAGTTTTTCCACTTAAACAAAATTAAATAAAATCCTTATGAAATGTAAATCCTATAATTCTATGAAGCAAATATTGGATTTTAGCTTACTTTAGTATTTCTTCGGAATTTTTTTAAATTCATCATGAAGTCTGGTAAATCCAACAATGTAACTTAGAAAGGACGAGATATATTCAACATAATTAACTTTATGGGTATACTAGCTGAAAGCCCAGCGTTGCTCGGGATCCATATTTTGTCATATACCGGCCTCCTGTTTTTCCCCCTAAAAATATTGTCGCCAACTTTCCTCAATAAACTTAAATCCTCTTTGAACCCTTTCTTGTTGAATTAAAACTTTCAAATATAGCCTTTTTATCACCTTATTACAGTATGGTTTGAATGAAAATGCGAGAAAATTCGAAAAAGAACATTTATTTTAAACAATATATAGTTAAATAACTAATACACAGTTTTAAAATGTAGAAATATACTTATACTGTATAACTTGGTTACTGCGAAGCTTCTAAATAAAGTGTTTAGTGAATGAAATGAACAATTTTGACTCGAAAGAATTTCGCTGAAGAAGAATGCTCGAATAAAAAGAATACTTTAAACCTCAGTTAGGGGGATAAAAACTAAATATAAATACTCTTTATTAGTACTATAAATAAAGTAAAACAGAAACTCACATCGCGTAGTAACTAAACTAACGTCTTTGGATATTTGGGTGCATATTAAAAGCTACGAAATAGAAACGGAATTTATGTGCATACTTCGAAATAACAGCGGAAGTATGAAGTCTACCTTGACCGAAAAAAGCAATATTTTCTTAGCTTTACCAGTGGTAAAAATACGTGAATAAAGGATTTGATGAAAAACTATATTAGTTTGAATTTTATTTTATAACAATAAAAGCATTGTTGCATTTGAGTTTAAAATGAATTTTGAAAAGTTAATTATAGTTAGAGAAAAAATTGTACAACAACTAAATTTGTATCATTAAAAAGATAATGTTTTCCTCTTTAAGGCGATGTAAAAATAATTTTCGTACCATAGGTATTTCAGAAGTTATTGGTGAAAATCCCCTAAAAGTAGCTCAATTTTCGTTATTTAATTAAATAAATAAATTTCTAATTCGAATTTTACAATAATTCCTCTTGTGCTAATCCATCTCTGCGCCAAATTTGGTCGTCGTAAGTCCAACGCTGTGGACGTGCATAAGGAACCAAAAAAACGAACAGACAAACAAACAAACACACACATACTTTCCTCTTTTATATACATAGATTAGATGTACAAATAATTCCTTTCCGCAGTTTTGCTAAAATGTTATCGAATTTTATTGCTTTAATATGTTTGAATATAATGATAAAAAATCCCTTCATCTTATAGTCCCATGTATCAATATATAGAGCACTTGAATGACCGTACTGCCGCATAACACGAGAACTTTAATAACACGAGAATGATAACACGAGAACTTTAATAACACGAGAATGATAACACGAGAACTTTAATAACACGAGAATGATAACACGAGAATGTTAACAATAGATTGTTAACACGAGAACGATAACACGAGAACTTTAATAACACGAGAACTTTTAAACACACACAATGGACCCGTGAGTCGGAAACAACCGTCATCTGTGAATAAGTCGGTAAGCAGCTACCGTTCATATGTCACCATGGGAGCCGAAATTCTGTTTTTATGCAGTAGCTTCCCATCCTCTTTTTCGAGGTGTCTTTTCCACGTTGATACTTTAAAATAAGTGAATCAAGCTCAAATTTTTCATATTCACTTGCTTCTGTGATTTCCATGATTCAGTTTAAATTTGATGTTCAACTATAAAATGAAAATAGTTTTGCAAGATTCATCGTTAACAGCACATAATTTAAAATATAAAATTGTTGTGTCTAAATAAATGGAATATAATAGGTTTAGGAAAGGGCTAATAGTAATCCTTTTAGAATGCATATAGAATAGGAATTTCGGAATAGGAATTATTAGAGAAAAAGTTTGTGAAAATTCCTTCTCAGAGATAAGAAATTGTTTTAGTTCTGGACGTTTACAATTTCAGCAAATTTACTCGAAAATTTTCCTTCAATATTCTTCAAGTTTCAATTTATTATTTCCTGTAATTATTTTTGAATGTTTCTAAGGGGGGGTTCTCATATGAGGGGGGTGAGCCCAAAGGGGGACGACCCTCTTCGGAATGAAGTAAGTTTTTTAAAAAAAATTTTGTAGATTCTATATCTAGACAATAAACTAAACCCATTCATCATGCTTTCTCATCATATTTCAAAAAAATTAATGCCTAAGGGTTAAATAAAAATATTCAATTATTTTGTCTTTAAATTGGATTCAATAACATTATTATAGTAACAGTATACATATGCACAGCTGTTCAAAAATGCTAAGCAAACTTTAACTGTAATATAGGTCTGAAATTTTCTAGAATAAACTTATCCTCCAACTTATGTGTAATGAGTAAGTTTCCTGATGAGCGTAGGAGAAACATCTGTGTACACAGTGCGTCCTTGAGGCCAGCATATGTGAATAATCCCTTCGGGATATTTTACAGTAAAAATAAAGTTAATAAGGCATCTCGGGAACTCCTCTAACAAGAATGCAAACTTCGCATCAAAGCACCCCATTTATTAACGAGTAGCTTCCATTAACGAGAAATGGCGACCACCCTCTGAGGAGGGAGAAATTTGTGGGCACCCATGGAAATATGAGAGTCACGTGATCCGATGAATTGTGGATCTTAAGTGGGGAGAAAAATGGCGCAACTCAGTGTGTAGACAACTGTAATGGGCCGGATTATCAAATCGACAATGCAGGCAATTGCCTAGAGGCAGAGGACCTTTGATGGTCTTCGATATATTTTTATGGTAGTTTCATTTTCTTACGAGGTCATGTACTCGAAAAAATTAAAATTAAAATTGATCTGCAAGTCTTAAACTGCAGATTAAAAAATTTAGTGAGTGTTTTTTACTATGGCGATTAAGACTTTTTGGGGGGCACTTCCTTTTGGAAAAGAAGAAAAAATCTTTTGAAATATATATATTGATTTTTCTTTTTTTAAATTAACATTTGCGTATTGGTTTAGTTACACTTTCAAGGGTTTTTTTGATGTTGTTGTTCCCCCACAAGAATAGTCCGTATCTTGTGCTACTGTATTTCACATTGTATGGATATACAGAGTGTCCAATAAAGTCCTTCTACCCCACATTAACTTGAGAACGACGACAACTATTGTAACAAACCTAGTGTCTAGGTATAATAAAGTCGCCATGCGCTTACACGGTGAGATCGGTTACAGTGCCACCTGGCTACAAACAACAGAGTTAGCGTTCCTAACTCGAAAAAGGTACAAGATACGGGAAAGAAGTCATAGAAGAAATTGTTGAACGTTTTCGATTTAGTACGAAAAGACACCTTGAGCGCAATAATGCTAAGAACAAAACGTGTAAAACGCGCATTTGTTTGGTCACGATTTCCAACATT
>BGPR01001446.1:30137-47637 GCA_013235015.1 Araneus ventricosus
GCTAACTCATTTCAAATACACGCGCGTCACTTACCGGTTGGCGCATGTGCAACATCCCATTCCACTTTGCAAGTGGCACGCATGTGTAATGGTTTCTCATGTGTGTGGTTTATATGTCCACATCCAATAATGATCCAATTTGTCTTTCATGGTTTTATTGACACACACAACACCACTACGACATATATATACAAGTAGAAATCACATGGCTTAGAGCCGGATCAAAATCTACACCCGCTGGGGGGTAGGGTCAAAGGGAATCTGAAGATGAATCCCTTCGGGGGGTGGGGATAACTTTTCTACTTTTCCCTTTTCGGGGATTACTGTAGTCAAGTTGCCACAGCATGCTCAACAGTAACTTTTCTTAAAATTTGTCCCGTGAATTTTAAAACATCCAGTCGATCGATTTAAATTATTTATATTATTTATGAAAGCACTGAAATATACCCTCACTTAACAAGCAACGACACCTATCTCAGCTTTTTGAAATTTCAAAGAGGCAGAAAACACTCAATTTTT
The DNA here is from genome assembly GCA_013235015.1 of Araneus ventricosus. NCBI lineage: Eukaryota > Metazoa > Arthropoda > Arachnida > Araneae > Araneidae > Araneus > Araneus ventricosus. The sequence goes on from BGPR01001446.1 coordinate 30,657, forward strand.
CGCAACCAAAGTCGAATATTTTTGAATTTTTTTTCACCTCTGGTAGGAACATATGGTCTCATGTTTATATCGGATATTAAAATAATTCAGAATTATACGTTAGTGGTTTGAGTATTTTCTTCCTCTTTGGAATTTCAAAAAATTGAGATAGGGGATGTTGCTTGTTAAGCGACGATATAATGCAATTCGATTCACGCAAAAGTATTTCAACCTAATCGAATTTGAATAGTGATAACAATGGCCGAAGTTCGAAAGATAGATGTTCTAATGTATATAAAACTGTTATCTTCTAAATGAGATATAAATATTTTATATCATACTATACTTATTTTACACATCATGTACTGAAAAGTTTTAGAACCAATTTTACATTTTATTTGCCACATATTATGCAACAAAAGCCACATATTCCCTGAGAAACTTCGAATTTTGCTGGATTAGTTGAGAAAATAACATCATGATGAATACTAAAACACTTCCAGATATTTCTTATGATTACTTTTGCTCACTTTGAACATTCTATTTGCCTACAAGCTTCATGAAATAAATTCCAATAGAATTTTTCAATATATACATGAACTACATTCCCTTCCTTTCTTAGACGGAAAAGAACACGCTGAGGAAAATGGCAAACTTGAGCTCTTCCTCGCAAGGGAGATGAAAATTTGATTTCATTTTCAGACGAAGATTAATATTTTCCTACCTTATCCGCTGAGTGAAATGGAAATATTTGGAAATACTTTCGTACAGAAACATTTGCTATTTGTTTCTCCCCATGTGGAATTCCTTAAATCAATTTTGTGGATCTCCTTTAGCTTTGGCGAGCATCCGTTTTAAAAATAAAAATATACGCTGTTTCCAATGGATGAAGCAATGCGAGGAACTGTTGCGAAATAAGATCGTGCTTACGCAAAAGTTTAAATTCTAATTATGAACTCAGCGTTCTAAAGAGAAGAAATTAAATAATTTATGAAACAAACACTTACTTTTAAGCTGTAATATTTGAGTTAAATCAAAATTGTGAATAAAAGGTTGCATAATTTGTTAAAGAAGCGAATAGTAGTACATTTTTGGGGATTTTTTACACACATGCCGTATCATTTTTTACTGATCACAGCGGCAATTTTTGAAAAAAAGAAGTACTGAAAAAGCAATTGCACTTGCGAATTAAGTTTTTATAATTTGCAACAGACTGAGTGCCCATTAGAAAGTCGTACAAAACATGAGCTGCTCCATTTAGACTCGCTTGTCTATGGATGTTCTTCTCTCCTCTGCCCATGAAATCCCGCTGGTGTAACGTGTAAGTTTGGCAGTCCTCGTCATCTGACCACGGCTGAAAGTTCCTACCCAAAGTAACCTTGTACAGACATGAAACGGGACGTTCCATCAAGTTTGATTTATGTACATGAGTACCAGTGCTAGACACATCTGCTTAGTCTCAATTGCCTAATGGGACGTAGATGCATAACTAAACATATCTATGTGGTCGGTTTTCAGAAAAAAGTGTTGAAAATTATGCTTGAATTAAACATTCTGTCTCATTTATTATGCCTGAACGAATTTTCCCCAACACAATTTTTTTTCGAGATGCGGAAAATGCGTTCAAGAATGTTTCATTTTTTTTTTCTTCTTCTTTTCGCTCCGCGATTTCTGATAGACAGAAAAGTATTTATAGACATTTTTCGACTATCCTGCTTTTATTTAATTTTCTTGTTCCCGAAATGTTGATTATTTTGCAAAATTAACCATATATCTATCTGGAATTTCCACTAAATATTATCCGCTTTATAACACGTACATACACAAAATATTCCTCGAAATAATAAAATTGTAAAAATATTTCAAAGTTTGCAATTTTTTTAAAATTTCATCCTGTTCTATTTAATATATCTGAACGTCGAGCGAGTAATTTTTTATACGTGTTTCAAATATCTAAAACTTTCTTATTTAAACTTCTCCTCTCAGTTTAATAGCTTTCATTTAAACGTGAAAAGCCTATGTGTCAATTTTCTCCTCCTTATCCTGCTCGATATCCGAGTGTATGATATAGTGCTAAGTTTTGGATGGCAACACAACATTTTAAATTAATAAAAAATAATATTAAGTATTTTTACCATGTCCAAATGTGGGCGAGTTTTCCGTTTTGTTTATTTGGAGTAATATAGAACTTTCACTACACCGACTTCCGAAGTAATGCTTCGTAAATCGGAATATTCAAAATTTCAACACTCTCTTTGAAGATGTTAATTAATTTTTAAATTAGAGTTTCGCAATGTTAGGGCTTAAGGATACTTTGAAAATATTAAATTTTATTTTTCTATTGCTGTAGCTCTCAATGTTTGCTTAAAAAAAGAGCATCATTATGTAGAAAGGCTGCCGTAATTGGTTGTTATCGCTCTTTTTAACGACTTTTTACGCTTGTTTGGCGGTTAAATTTTTAAGCAAACGATTTAGAAAATTACAATCGTTCCATTTAGAATTCATCTGTTTTTAGAGTCTGTTTAAACAAAAACAATTAAACGAACTCAAAAAACACAGAATTCAACGTTCTGCGTATTAAAGAAAGAACTGGTTCGAACTTGGAGCTTGAACCAGTTTCCAAACGGATTTGATGATTGCTGAAATCGGAGGATTACAGAAAAACGGTCTCTCAATCAAAATATACAGAACAGAAAACTTGTCCATGATTTGACTGCACTATCTGTGCCGCATTAAAAACCATGATGGTGAAACTTATTCTAAAGCCTGTTTGTCTGATGGAACTCATTGCATATAAAAATTAAGAAAATTATAATTAGAATCGAATAATTTTGTGATTGTAATTTTATTGTAGTATGCGCTGATCAAAACGAATATAACAGCCTTAAGCCATTTAGTTTAGTTTAATTTTTAAACACTTTTATTTAACTTGATTTGATTCATGTTTCTCAAGACGGAATCTTTTCTGACACGTTCAAACCCATAAATAATTCCTCAAGATATATTTCTCTGAAATATTCTACACATATTCCCAATTTCAAACAATTCAAGAAAATTTAGGAAAACATATTGAGAAGGATCAATGATTTTTCGTAATATCTATCCGACATCTCTTTCAGAAAAGTCTAAAAAAATCATGGTAAGACTTAAGATAACGGGGCGGTTTCTCGCCAAACGTTAAAAATCTCGCCAACCATCCAAAACGTCGCCAAATATCCACCATGTTGGATGGTTTCAAGACCACATTTGGCGAGAAATCAATTTTAAAAAAATTAAACTTGGCGGACCGCCCCGTGTTCTTAAGTCAGACCAAAATCATAAGTAAAAGTTTCTTAGAATTATTCTTTGATGCAATGGAAACAGATTATTTTTATAATTTTTACCACTTATTAAACCCATAAACGCAAAACAGATTTCATCTTCGAATAATACATGAATTACAACAACAAGAAACGAACAAACGCAAAAATATTGACAGAATTTTAAATCTCTTTCAGCATTATAGCTGGTTCAATGCGTAAGTGCACCAATTGGGAGAAAAGTTTCTGCGCAAGTTCGAGTCTTAATTTGCACGGCTCCCAATTTGACTTTGATGTATCAAAGCGAAGGCAAAGAGCAATAGTATTCTGTGGAAACAAAAGTTTTTACTAATCCATTAGAGTAAGAACAAATAATTACTTTCTTCGAAAACTCAGCTGTTACTCTCTGGAGGCAGGGCTGTTTTCCCGCTTAAGATTCCGAGAAAATTAAATCAGGCAGTACAAATTAGAGTAATTCATCTCAGGTGAAAAAGATAAAACGGAATAAAATTATTCCGTAAATTACAAGTACACAAGAATCTTTTTTTAAGTAAATTAAAATAAGGAGAAACATTAATCTTTTGTATTCTTTTTTTCTTATATTTAGTGTTTAAGGTCATTTGTTAATGTTTACAATTCGTAATGACTTTTCGTTGAAGTGAACACAATTATTCAGCTTCTGAGTGCGATTAAACATTTCTTCCTCTACGAGCTTCCTCGAAAAAAGTAGAATATTTGTGAATTAGTTAGTGTATTCAGTATATCAGTTTTATTTAATGCTGCTTATTTTATTAAATTTTGATGATTTCCTGATAAATGATGTGTATTCAAATGTATAATCTACAGAATTTTTAATAAATTAGAATTTCTGATATAAAATGTTTCCTTATACCCAAAGTCGCTGATTTTTATATCCACTTGATCTGCTAAGATTATTAAATTTGTCACCTTCCTGAGAAAAGTCTGAAAATATTTCATGTGTTTAATTAAAGAAATAAAATAATTAGATCAATACGCAGTTCACACGAAATCTTTCTTTTTCAAATGAAATTATTATTTCCGTTAAATTCACCTATACCTAAGATTATGATTTTATTCATATAGATCTTGAGACATTTAAACTCATATGCAATGCATGCGTAAAATAAATTTTTATTTTCTCAAGTATAGAATATACAGTGTGCCCGCTAAAGTCCGTTGTCATCCCAATAATTTCTGAGCATTAAAAGCTATAATCACAAAAGTGGGATCTAGGCATAGTAAAGTTGCCATGCGCTACGCAAGGAAACCGCTTACAGTGCCACCTGGCGGCAAAATTCGGAATTAGCGTTCTTATCTTGAAAACGGAATGAAATACGGGAAAAAAATCAATTACAAAGTTACTCAGCATCATCAATTTATTATAAAAAAACAACTTGCGCACAAAAATGATACAAATGAAAAGCACAAAACGCACATTTGTTTGAAAGCGTTGAACACAACTGCACTTGCCAGAAATGAGGCTCATCCATCTGTCATGCTCAAAATGGTGTCCTTCAGCAACAATACACATCTGGACACGAGACTGCACTTCCCGCTGCACATTGTACAACATGGCAGGTGACACGATGGCACAAGCATCTGTAATACGGTTTCGAAGTTCCTGCAATGTTGGTGGAGGGATTGCATACACTCGCTGTCTGATGTCCACAGAAAAATGTCCAATGGGTTCAGGTCAGGTGAATGTGGAGGCCATTCTAAGCAACCACCATACCCGATGACTTGTTTCTGGAATGTGTCCCGAATGTACTGTTGAACACTTGATACCCTGTGCGGAGGGGTGCCGTCGTGTTGGAACCATACATTCCGGAGATCACTCAACGGCAAATCCTCTGGAAAATAGGATATTACGTCTCTCCTTTTCTCTTTTCTTCCGCGTTATGTCACATTACAATTTTGGGAGTTGCGAACCAAACAAATATACATTTAACGCGTTCTATTTTTAACGTTACTGTACGGAAGGTGTCTTCTCTTACTAAATCGATGATACTAAACAACTTTGCAATTGACTATTTTTCCGTATATCGTACCGTTTTTGAGATAAGAACGCTAACTTCGAATGTTGCCACCAGGTGGCGCTGTAAGCAGTTTTCTTGCGTAGCGTATGGCAACTTTACTGTACTTAGACATCACTTTTATGACCTAGCTCTTGCCGTTCAGAAATTATTGGTATGACAATGGACTTTAGCGGGCACACTGTATATAGATACATCATTTTAATCTTCATCTATATTTTGATAAATATTGACTTTTTATATTTCCTTGTCTCCAAGAAACATTTTAAAAATAACATTTGTGTGTCTGTGTTTCTAACTGTGTGTTTGCAAATAATATAACAGAAAAGTGTGACGATCTAGATGGATAAAATTTGATATACGATTCAAATACCAAATTAGTAGATCTTTTTATTTTCTGAATTTTATCCTTATCCGAAAGCTTTAGCAAAATGCAATTATTCCGACTGTGAATTTTAGCTCTCTTTACTGTTGTAATCTTTATTTATTAACTTTTTTAATAATAAAGATCTCAAAACAGCCGTTCAAGCAAAGCGATCACCTGAAAAGTCATGGGAAATTTCTACCGCCTTTCGTTAATAGTGATTGATTCAATACTCGAAGAGAGTGCTTAATTTCTTAGAGTGGCTCACTCTGAAGGAGGAAGTACTGTACCCATTATCTTATATAAATCCCTCTAATCGCCATCGACTATGCAGAGTCGTCATTTGGATACCAAATTCTAAAGAATGTGAGCTGGCTTTTCGGGTTATAAGGTGGGTAAGGGTACGGAATTTCTCTTAACTTTGAAATAGGAACTCGGGTCTTTCAGTATTCCTAGGCCCCAGAGGGTTAATTCTTCAAAATTCACCATAGAGGGTAATTCCATAAAGAACCATAATTTTTTTCAAATTTCCTTCAGAAAAAGATCAAAATCGTTATTATTTCTTATAGAGTTAGATTCTGTTTCTTATTTAGTCATTAAACATATAGAGCAGGGTCTTGGCTTCTGAAAAAGCCCCCTACCGGGAACCTGAGCCTAAGACCATTTAAATTCGTCTGCGTCAGAATCTTCCTTTCGCTGGTAAGGTGTGAAAGTTTGCACAAGGAGGTTCCGTCTCCGTTCCTTAGTTGATTGCAGTAAAAATGACGATGTCCATTACAAAATAACCCTCGTGCAACTTCAAAACGGGATTTTAATTAGAGTAAATCTATTATTCATTCATTTAATACGTCCAATCTGACTTTATTTTTAAAAGAGAGAGAGTTAAAAACTAAGGAAAGAAAATATTTTTTTAGCATGTAAGCCTTAAATTTTCTTCTAAAAATTAACTTGAAAGAAAGATAAAAAAAAATGTATCAGTTTAAAAAATCGCTGACATATTTCTTAATTCTTTAGTACATCATTGTATTGTTCCAATGCTCTCAACGGATAGAAAAAATAATAATCTTCAGAGAAACTGTTCAGCTCATAAATCAGGAATGATTCCCTAATTGCATATTCAGCATGATTTACATCCGGTAAGTCTAGCTTAAGAGTCATTAATTAAATGACCTGTCAATTACTTTTGAAAGTATATTCATAAGATTCCAGATTATTTCTTTGTTTAAGCTTAAACTTTCGGTAAGCCTGTAAGCACACGCCGCTACTGATAATTATTTTTATTAAGAAAAGATCGCTTTAAGACTATAATTCAAGGTTTAATTATCAATTACACTTCATTTCCAATGTATTTAATGAATATCTTTACGAAGCTTGTTTGAGCAAATCCTAATTTATTCGGTTATTCACTTTTAAGTTAACTTGTTTTAAAACAACTGCATCTAAAAAATGATTTTATGAAAGATGAGAATATTAGTAATGTAACTGATTTAAAATAAAAATGTATAGCTTTATAATATAAAATTTGATTTAGGAAAAAAGAGGCCAATGCGCAACAATTTCTGGGCGCAGACAGATTTGTTTCTTTTAATTGTTTAGTCATATTTTCCTGCTAATGGCAGGGGTTACCAAACTTTTTACCCTCGTGTACCCCTTGATTAGTATTTTTATTTTCGAGTACCCCCGACTATCATATCCACACCTCACCCAACTCCCCATCTATCCGTCGATGTAAAAAAGATTTTATCAATGATTTTAAGGGCTTAAGTTAGCCCGACAGTCAAATGACTCGAATTAATAACGTTTTCATACCTTATTTTTGATTTTATATTTTATTCCATTTCTACAATAGTATTTTTACAAACATGGAAAGTCTCCTCCCAACAATTTGAGTCTTATGGTTGGGAAGAGTGTTTTACAGGGGTAAATATGAGATGACCAACAGCAGCCACGTCTGGATCCCTGACCTTGGCGACAAATTTGGCGACTTTAGCGATGAAATATGGGATCTCAAAGGTGCTGGAATCTTCTCGATATCTCTATTAGCAGAGGAGATACGCTTGAATGTACTAGAAGATTCCATGTGAGGTCACGGCCTGCCACGGGAGACTATATACGGAGAGAGCTTGGATGACGGAGTGTGTTGACCGACTGGGATCGCCTTGGAGCGCGAACGTCTTTTGAGTCCTATCCGCTGTGCGAGCTAGTAAGCTGTTAGACGCTGAGCTGTAGTAGCGTCAATCCATCGGGAACGACTTTAGAGTTTCGTCGGCAATGCGAGCTAGAAAGCTGGTGAGCTGAGCGCTATTGAAAGTGCAGTTATTGTCGTTACTAAATATTTGCTGACTGTTTGTGTTGTTAGATAACAAAGGGGTGAACTGTTATTACCTGTGAATTGTTGTCTGTTTACATTGGTAATCTGTGCAAGAACTATTGTTTCCTGTACCTGTGCTGCGTGTTTTCCTGCATATTTGTAAATAAACCTTCATTATCTTGCGTGTTGTACTGTTTACACCCACAGTAAGGTTTTTGCAACAGTATTAATTTCACGCCATAATAAGTGAAAGCAATATTGTACATTAACTTATCAGGATAGCTTACAATTGCATTAGGTAATGGTCAACTATTCAACATAGCAACTATTCATTTGAGGAAACAAAATTCTATAATTTTTTAATCCCATACATTTTCCGCCATTGTAGACTCTGATTTCGAGTACCCCCAATTAATTCTTCGAGTACCCCAGGAGTACGCGTACTACAGGTTGAGAACCTTTGCATTATGAGAATTATTTGTTAAGATTGATTAAAATCTTATTTCTGTATGAAAAGCATATTAGAAATATAATGGCGCAAATATACGTTTAAAAATGGCTTGTTAGTCTATGGTCTTCTGTGGAATTTTATTGCAAGGAGAAAAATTGTTAACAAGATAAAAGAAAATTTATTTCTGCACCTTAATTAGATGCGGCAGATATTGTGCGCATATAATATACGAGGTAGGGTCAAAAAGTTCCCGGAATAGGTCAATTACAAATTATTAAAAAATAGAACAATAATTTTACCTTATTGGCCTTCAAAGTACTTTCCTCCTGCATTCACACACTTCTTCCAGCGTTCGTATAACTGTTCAAAACACTCCTGGAATCCATTTTTTGAGAGGTCCTTCAGTTGCTTCGTCGCATTTTTGATCACCTCATCTGAATCCACAAAACCGTTTCCCTTCAATTTCATTTTCAGCCGTGGAAACAGGTAAAAATCCGCTGGTGCCAGGTCGGAAGAATAAGGAGGGTGTTCCAGAGTGGTAACACTGTGTCTGGCAAGGTACTTTTTCCCAATCAGAGCGCGATGTGGTGGAGCATTGTCGTGTAAAAGAAAACAATCGTTTGTTCCCCATTTTTCAGGTCGTTTTCGTCTGATTGCATCTCGTAGTCGTTTAAGGATCTCCAGGTAAAGTTCTTTATTGACAGTTTTATCATCAGGAATAAATTCGCAGTGAATATCGCTATCGTAATCGAAAAAAACCTCCACCATCACTTTCCCTCGGTTTTTATCCAAGCGAAATTTTTTGTCCAGCCGTTTTTTTCATGGCATCGTTTCCGTATGGTATCTTCAGCATCTCGAGCCTCTCAGAAGGTGATTTCTCGAGCAAAACGCAGAATTTGATGTTTGCACGCTCCTCTAAAGACGACAATTCAAAATCCGACGATTGCAAAATTCTCTTTGTCAGAAATGATCTGCAGCTAACGCCGACAGTACCGGAAATGAATTCCAGATGGCTGTGTGTTTTCCTTATTAGCGCTGTCAACATCCAAAAAAGATATTTCCCCTCCAACGAACACCTGCGTGAATTTCTGCGACCATTCCGGGAATTTATTGACTCTACCTTGTAGTAATTTTAAGCACATTATAATACTTATTTTATCTATTTGCCTTTAGGCATTTGCTATGTGTGATAAGAGTCAAGTATATAAATTTAAAACTCACAATAAAATGCATGTCTTCTATTGCGTTTAGAATAAGCAAATTAATGTTTATGCTCATATCATGCGAGTGCAAAATTGAAACAGATTGGAGACTATTCGGCAGCAATAACATACGTTTTAAATTAAAAATATTTTTACTTGGCGACTTTTTAATAATTTCCTGCAACTACTTTTTACATGGTTTTATGATATTTTTTCTTTTATTTGCAGTTAACAAATAGACAGATAGATTTATGTTCTTTATTACCAATTTAACGATTCAAACTTTTGTTTTTCTGTTACTGATAAAGAAAATTACTTTAGAAAGTAACGCTTTAAAAAAGGGATAATTGCTTCCATTATAATACCCACGCCTATTTCATCCTTTTCCCATTTAGATGACTGAATTCCTGTACTTTAATATTTTTTTAAAAATCCTCATTACTCGAAAATTTATTTTTCTGAATATCGAGGACAAAAGGCACGTAATTTCAACATTCATTAAACTGTCTCCATCCAAAATATAATGTCATTTGGAAACAAGAATATAAGTTAAATTGTCCACCAATTTAAAAAAGCAATTTTTACAAACCTAATGCTGTAAGTAAATTTAACAGGTCTCAGAATCTCTTCGTTAACGCTCATTTTAGAAAGAGTATGAAAAATCCTCGAATCCTCTTTAGATGTCCTCTCTGGGGACTCGTCAACTAAAAAGAGGCTTAGAGTACTAAATCCTACTTCTACCTATTTTCGTTTTTCGAACACTTAAGTATCTCTTTCCAGAGGTAATAAGTTTTGCTTTTACATCTCTTTTATTGCTTGCTTTTAATCATTTGCTTCGTTAGGAAATAAGCATTTATTTTTTTAAACTTTAAAACACTACGTATTTTTCAATGTTTTAAAAGCAGTGAGGAACAAAGTACTTCTTGAAAAATTTGGACGAACGGAAAAAGGAAAAAAAAAAGCTGGTAAATGTGTTTAGGGTTGTTTTCAGATTTTTTGCGTCATGCTATATAGGAAATAGAATCTGTTCGACCTAATGGTAGAGTCTCAGTTTCGGAATCAGATGATAACAAAATTGACAGACTCCTTTTAGTGAATATAAAACATTGGAGGAGAAGAAGTAAACTGTTTATTTAAAATTTGAAGAATGAGTTTATACAGAAGCATAACTTAGGATAAAGATTAAAAATAATGGTTTGCAAAATTGCCGATATATTTTCTAAAATTCTTTCGTAAAATTATTCTTACGAACTTAACTGCTGAAATGCAGTATGCTTTCAGCAAAATTGACATAAATAATTCTCAGACAAACAGCGCAGTTTATAAATCATAAATAATTACATAATTGCTTATTATAGATGGTTTATTTCCAATAAGTCTGGCTTTAAGCGTCATAAATTAAATAAACCGTCAATTACTTTTGAAATAGTTTCCTTTTGAAATCGGACTATTTACACGTTTCAGTAGAGAATTTTATTATATATATAGTCTTTCTGTGGGTGTATGGTGTAAACAGTCCAACACGCAGGATAATGGAGAATGAAGGTTTATTCACAAATATGCAGGAAAACACGTAGCACAGATACAGGAAACAATAGCTATTTCACAGATTAGCAATGTAAACAGATTTCAATAAAACAATTCACAGGTAATAACAGTTCAGCACTTTGATATTTAGCAACACAAACAGTCAGCAAATCATTAATAACGACAATAACAGCACTTTCAATAGCGCTCAGCTCACCAGCTTCCTAGCTGGCACTGCAGACGAAACTCTAAAGCCGTTCCAATGGGTCAACACTACTAATACTCAATACCGCTCGGCTTCAAACAGCTTACTAGTTCGCACAGCGGATAGAACTCTAAAGACGTTCGCGCTCGAAGGCGATCAACATTCACTCGCCATCCAAGCGCTCTCCTTATATAGTCTCGCCCGGAAGGCCGTGACGTCACATGGAATCTTCTAGTGCATTCAAGCGTATCTCCTCTGCTAATAGAGTTATCGAGAAGATTCCAGCACCTTTGAGATCCCATATTTCGCTGCCAAATTTGTCGCCAGTGTCAGGGGTCCACACGTAGCTGCTGCCCGTCATCTCATACTTACCTCTGTAAGACTCTCTTCGCAACCATAGGGCTCACATTGCTGGGAAACAACTTTACATGTTTCCATGTAATAATATACTAGCAGTAGGCGCACGGCGTTACCAGTGGAATCAGGACTTCAACAAAATGGGGCGAAATGCCCACAATGACCCGAGAAAGTTTTGAAAACAAAATCATAACAAAAGATACACAAAGATTTTTTGCGATAATGGCATTTGTCAAAACAGAAATGTATATATTATTGAGATGACGATGACACGAATGTAATGACGACACCTGCCGGAAGGAATCGGATTGTAGAAATGCATGCTGGTAATGAAAGCATATGACGTCACCTGCCGCGAAGTAGATCATGCACCAGGCCATGAAATTGCAATAATGCATTCCTGAGAAACTCTCACTGTTAAATCTCGCTAGCAAATAAACTGGTTGAACTGATCTAGGAAAAATTAATTAAGGAGAAAAACGAGGAAAGATATTTTAACCGTTCTTCTTTAAATCAGGCAGAACCGTTGCAGTTATATGCTGAAAAAAAATTGAAAGTAATAGAGTTATTATAATGTTGGTGCAGCAAATTTAAAAACAAAAATAAAATTTCGAAGGCAAAACTGACTACTTTTTAAAAGTTTCTCAAAATTCAGTAGATTACGTTAGAAATTTGAAACTAACTTCATTAGAACGGAAATCGTGTTCTCTTTTATATTCTGTGTCTATTCTTTTTGGTGCAATTATTCAAAACGATTCTATTGAGAAATTGGCGCGAAAAATCAACCAAAACAACACAAAACATTAAATGAAAAAAATTCTAGATTAAATTTTAAAATTCCGGCATCGAGGTGCATTGAGTCACCGTGAAGACTACCTGTGTGTCAAATTTCAAGGCTGTAAGTGTGATAGATTCGTCTGGACATCGCACGCACACACACACACCTGCACACACAAACATTGCCTTTTATAACTATATATATATATAGGTTTCCACTTACATAAGGGCAACTTCCCTTTAACTTCAGAACGACAGCAGCTTTAGTCATGAAAGTCGTGTCTAGGTATAGTAAAACTTCTATGCGCTATGCGATGAGAAAATTTACAACGCCACCTGGTGGAAAACTCCGCTGTTAGCGTTCCTATTTCCATAACGGTGCAAAATAGAGGAAAGACGTCAATTACAAAGTTGTTGAACGTTATCGATTTAGTACAAACAGACACCTTGTGCGCATTAATACGCAGAACAGAACACTTAAAATGCGCATTTGTTTGTTCGCATTTTCCGAAATTCTGACGTCACAAAATATGGAGAAAAATAGAAAATGCTATTTTTTTAGGGAAAAAAGGACCTTATTATATTTTTTCTGTGGAAAATAGTATAATTAGTTCATTATGTCATGAAAAGGTTCAAACAGTAGGTGTATGGACCTTTCCTCCAACATCGATGACGTATCCCTGTCCCTTGTGCTAGTGCACCAACTATATACTAACCCTCTGAGCCCAATTATTTCGCACTTTTAGCTATTAGGTTAGAAAACTTAGCTATTAATGGAAATGAATAGATCTTTTTTTGTATTTGATTATATCTTTGAAATCTTTAGAACACTTTATCCATAGTTGTTTAAGAAAATATACATATAAATACGAGCTATCTGCTTTTGATCTGAACATGAAAAACGTAAAAAGACGTTTGCGCCGCTCGGAGGGCTAAAACGGGTGCGAAGTGAAATTCAAACAAGGACCCAAATCTGTATTGCAGATGCAATTCATGCAATTTCCACAATTCTTTACCGTTTTCGAGACAGGAACTCTAACTCCGAAGTTTGCCACCAGACGGCGTTGTAACTGGACTTATCGCATAGTGTAGAGACGTTTTTCTAAATGTAGACACTACTTTCATGACTATAACAGACGCCCCTCTGAAGTTAAGAGGGGGTGGCCCTTATATAATTGCGAACCCTATATATATATATTACCATGAGAATACCATGATAATATATATTATTATGAGACTTACATGTAGATTTAATCATCAGTTACGCTTAGAATATTCTGTTTTTAAAAATGCCTTGTGCTAATACTACTTGAAGTAAATGTCCATGACTTCATACCAAATTATTTATATCAAAGCTAATAATTGTATCATTAAAACTGATTTCAGAAATGAAAGTAACCACAACATAAACTATTTAAATACAGCATTCTAAAATTATCTTTTAAGAAATTAAAGTAATTCAAAATAATGCATAATTATTAATTCAGTACCCATAAAAATTTAGCTATCCAAAAAGTAATGTGCTAATCAGTTCTAGTGCTTTTTAATCTTTTATGCTTCTAAAATGCGATAACAAAACAGAAAACCATACTGAGATTATCAGCAGCAAATAACATGCTTTTAAAGCTAATTTATTTTTATTTTATGCAAATTAATTAATTAATTGAAATTGTATTATTTAGTGTATTTACTTTTCAATGTTTTCCAATATTTTTCCCAATTTATTTTCAGTTAACAAATAGACATATACATTCAGGTTCTTTACTACTAGTCTAACTATTCAAACTTTTGTTTCTCTTATTACTAATAAACAAAATTACGATAGAAACTACGATTTAAAAATGATTACTTCTGTTTTAATACCACCGTGTATTTCATCGTTTTCCCATTTAACGGACTAAATTACTGTATTTCAATGCTTTATAAAAAATCGTAATTACTCGAAAACAATTTTTTCTTGAATGTACAGGACATAATATATGCATATTCGAATATCATTAGACTGTCTGCATGCAGAATGCAATGCTATTTGAGGACACAAAAACATTAGTTAAAATGTCCAACGGTTTAACAAAGCATTTTTTACGAACCTAATGCTGTAACTAAATGGAACATGGCTCAGAAACTCTTTCGTTAACGCTCATTTTAGAAGGCGCATAAAAAAATCCTTGAATCCTCTTTAGATGTCCTCTCTGGAGACTCGTCAACTAAAAAGAGGCTTAGAACACTAAATCCTTCTTCTACAATTTTCGCTTTTCGAACACTTAGGTATTTCTTTCCAGAAGTAAAAAGTTTCGCTTTTAAGCTCATTACATCTTGTTTACTGCTCGTCTTTAATCAGTGGGTTCGTTAGAAACAGTTATTTATTTCTAAGCTTTAAAACATGTTATTTTTTGGTATCAGGTGGCTAATGGACTTATAATTGTTTACAGAATTTTACATCAGGTCTAAGGAATTATTAAGTTCGTGGTTGCCATTGCGTTAGAATAGCAGCTTTAGTATCACAGGTGGCGGGTTCGATATCCATTGTTTAGAGAATTTTACATCAGGTTTAAGGAATTATTAAGTTCGGGGTTGCCATTGAGTTAGAATAGCAGCTTCTGTATCAGAGAATGGCGGGTTCGAGATCCATTCCACCGAATATCTGCCGTTTTCGTAGACCTGAAGAAAGTTAATGTTTTCCCTACTGGTAGACAGATTCTTTACAAGTAGAATTTTACTCTTCGCTTCACCCTCTGACACTGAGCGAGGCTGCCCTGGGTGGTCTAAAAATTTCCCTTTAACAGCGAAGAAGGCCGGGCTGAGGCGGTTGCCTTCTTCTGAGGGGAAGTGAGGTTCTGAGATAGCTTTGCAGATAAGCGAGGTAGGGGGTCCAATTATCCTTGCAAACCAAATCCCATTTCCGTGCGCCTTAAGGGAAGGTTATACCCGGTGGTGGGGTGGTAAATGACCACCCAGGTTGAAAGAGTCCAATTCATGTCGCTTGCTCCCAAAAGTTCCCTGTTTTAAAGGAGGTAGAGTTACAGAATAAGAGTTGAGTTTCTTTGAGTTTGTTATGATCATTTTTCGATATCTTCAATTATTATTGTCTGGACTTCAAAGATCATGTGTTATTATGAACCATTTGGGAAACAAAGATAGGAAAAATACATCTTGAGTAGGGAAATAAATTTAAAATGCTGTGAAAGAATGAGACACGGAAATATAATTTCAAGAACATAATTTAACTTCCAAGAATAAAACTTCGTGAGATTACTTCAATACAGTCAATTTAATGAAAATTTACTTCATTAAGGCCACCAGTAGTTGGTTAGCTATCTTTTACTTGCCTACTAGTAATATTCAGAGACGCTGAGCAAAATATATTTATCATTAGTCTGATTCTTGCCAAGATGAATGCCACAACGGCAACTAAAGCATAAAATAATAGAGAATATTAACTTACTTTCACATCTAGAATTCATCATTTAAACTAAAGGAAAAAACTAAGGAAGCAGAATAATTATTTTACTTGCTTGCTATTAATATTAATTTCCTACTTTTGTTGAAAGACGTAAACATTAAAAAGAAACATTTTGGCTACCAAACAATTTAGCCTTTTTAAGCTTATTAAATTCTCTTTCAACAGTCTAGAAAAAGTGCAATTTTTTATATATTTACATAGAATTATTTTTCTGTGGCATAACACTGAATATTATATGAAAAAATTAAAGCTTAAAATTAAGTACCATTAAGATAAAAAGTATTATTCGCTATTTTCTTTAAATTTATTAAAAGCGCACATTGTTGTAGGAATTTTGCCTGTGTCCGAGAATTAGTAAAATTGCTGTAAGTGAGTGGGAGTAAAATATCCGATTACTGAAAGAAAAAACATCGAAATGATGTAACACCACTTAACGCAAAGAAAGCACCGTGGTTAATTAATTATTCTTAATTTTTGATTTTTTCAGGTCACTATTAAGATTACTCGAGTAATTATTCGTGAACAGAAAAGTAAGAGCACGTAAGAATATCAAGTGAATAACTAATCCGATTAGTTATTTCATACAAAAAATGGATACGTGCAATTTTCACGTTCATTTTTATGTCATAATGCATGCATGATGGACTGCAAGAATTATGATCCTTAAAGTCGCATCAACTCAAAGCTTTTATTTAAAATACTTTTTCGTTAAGAATTACATTTTAATTCTTTATTTTTATTGTTGCTGTCCCCGTCCCTTGGGAATATAATTTTCAGTTATTTAGAATTTATTGTTTATTTCAAAAAAAAAAAGTCTTACACTTTAAAAGCATAAAATGAAATCATATATTTTATAATAAATTACTGTTACTATTGTTAGAAATTCAAACATTTAAAAATATATCATTAATTTAAACGTAAGAATATAGAACTCCAGAAGCAAGACCATCAGACATTCAAATATAGAAAACAAGGGCGCCTTATTAAAAATC
>BGPR01001446.1:59997-78404 GCA_013235015.1 Araneus ventricosus
TGATGAAAATTTTGGTGCACAATTAGTCCATGTAGGTGTTGAAACATATTCAGCAGCATCTTTTTTCCTTTAGAATTTCAATTGTTCCATCTGCTTCTTCTTGAATCTTTTCTTCAAAAGCAACATGACCATGTTCAATGCTGCTGCAGGCATTATGAACTTTTTAATCATCAGTGACAATTTCTGAAACAGGTAGTGATATTATAATTTAAAAATCACTATCATCATATTCATCGGCCATTGGCATTAAATACTCAAAAGCTTCTTCAGTTAAAAATCTCCGACT
The DNA here is from genome assembly GCA_013235015.1 of Araneus ventricosus. NCBI lineage: Eukaryota > Metazoa > Arthropoda > Arachnida > Araneae > Araneidae > Araneus > Araneus ventricosus. Next base: position 60,284 of record BGPR01001446.1, read on the forward strand.
CGTTTTCAATACTGTTCTAGAAGGAGCGGATGTGATATCAGATCACACCTCGAACAGCAATATTTTTCCCCTACAAAAGATAGCGTCAGCACGTGATCAAAACTCTCGACCAAAGAAACAGAACAAATATATTACTCAAGACACACCTACAGGTTCATGTTCCAAGCAAACTAGATGCTATTGAGTTTTGCAAAAAGTAAAACATAGATATTCTAATCCTTTTTCCCGAAATTTCAAACGCCTTTGAATGGGTGTGCATAGTAGGGGATTTTACTATCGTCCTATATATAGGACGGCACCTAAAACCTTTGTAAAACCAGTTTGAATATAGCTTTTTGTTTGCAAATTTTACTCAGAAATAACATATAAGACATGCCATGAATAATTTTGAAAAAAGAAATTTTATTTTTTTCTCATAATTATTTAAAATCAAAATATAATTCTTGTCAAATAAGGTAGCAAAAATTAGCCAAATTCAAAATTCTTAAAAAATTTAAAAATGATCAAAATTGAACTTAAAAAGATAATAAATAGCACTTATCAATCTTAAAATATACTTTAGAATCGGAATATAAATTAAAAATGCGATATTGGCTATGAAAATTCGACAAATCTGAGCTGTCCTATATATAGGACGATGGTAAAATACGGGTTAAATTGAACACGGTTTTTATTGACATCCTGTATTTACGTTACATTTTCCTTTAACTACAGTCTATATATATATATATAAATACTGTACTTTGAATCTAAATACAGTCCTTTCATTTACATCCAGGGAAATAAAACAATACAAATTTATTCGTAAGAAAAAATGTGTTCCATTTCAATACAAAAGAAACAACTTTATGGAAAATTCGCCCTTGAGTGCTGCATATTCATATTGCTTACGGTGCTCTAAATGGAAACTGTCTCTGGGAATTTAATCAATTAATTTCTTCTTTCCTATCAGAAAGGAAGTTACTGTTACAATTTACAACTTTTATTTGTTCGGTGATTGCCATTAGTCAGGCTTAGATAGAAACGATAAGAATAAGTCTGAATAAATGTAAAATTAATGTAACAAGATCGAATATTTTCATCATTAGTCAAATTAAGCTGAAATGGAATTTCGCAAAAAGTCTAACACTGCATTAAAATTACACTCCTCTTTTATACTTATTACAAAGTATCACAAAGTGTAACACAAAATTATAAGTTCGGAACATCCCAATTCTTAAGGGTAACTGCTTTTGGATAAACATGTTTATACTTTAAAATACAAGTAAAAATATTGAGATGAAACTAGTTTTTAAAGAGAATCTGTGAAATAAGTGATACGTTCTATTTTCCAAAATCTCCCAAAAATTCCTTCATTATGCTTGCAAATGAGAAATATAACAAAAATTTATGAAATGTTTTTCTATCAAAATGTCTTCCTAAAAATGAAACTTTGGAATCTTATTACGGCTAAATTGGGCTAAAGTAATTTAAATTTCCTAGCTTAGTTGTTTTCATTGACAACAACTAAAGATAAGATTATTAAACGCCTGACTTTGCAATAATAACACTGTAAAATTCTAAAATATTCAGGAGTATATACATAATTTAAACATATATGGTATGTCTTTCACCATGAATATCTTGAATGATTGAATTTAATTATTAAAGCGAAACTTTTACATTATAAAATATTTTCATGGTTCATTCTGTTGCGATTTACTTCAATATTGCTGAATTTCAATTTAATGATTATTCTAAGCCCTTAATCAGCATGCACGTACGTCTTACGTGCATAGATTTATAGTAATTTTAGGCTCATAAAGTAAAATTGTATCATTAATTACCATTTTAATTTGACAAAAAATTACGTAAGATCCATAAACATCTCAAGTAGTCAATGCCTTTTTAGGTGAATGAAAACTACAACCTAAACTAAATTAAGCTGAAATTGCAATTCGCAAAAACATTTTACACTGCACTAAATTTACATGCCTCTTTAATACTTATTACAAAGTATCACAAAGTTGAGCACAAAATTATAATTTCAGAACATCCCAATTCTTAAGGGTAATTGCTTTTGGATAAACATATTTATACTTTAAAATACAAGAAAAAAAATATTGAGATGAAACTAGTTTTTAAAGAGAAAATTTTTTTTTCTAAACTCTCCGTCTAAATATAGAAAAATTACTTCCTTATGCTTGCAAATGAGAAATATAACAAAAATTTATGAAATGTTTTTCTATCAAAATGTCTTCTTAAAAAAGAAACCTTGGAATCTTTTTACAGCTAAATTGGGATAAAGTAATTGAAATTTCCTCGAAAACAACTAAGTTAACTACGTTTGATCATCTTATAATCTTTAGTTGTTTTCATTGAAAACAACTAAAGATTATAAGATGATCAAACGCTTGACTTTGCAATAATAACACCGTAAAATTCTAAAATATTCAGGAGTTTATATATAATTTAAATATATGTGGTATGCCTTTCACCATGAAAATCTTGAATCATCATCTAAATCCTCGTCTTTTATTGCTTTATTTACAGTACTCTATCCATGTTGCCGCTGAAACCTAGTGGCTGATTGGGTAATTTAAATAGAAGCAGTCGTACCACGCACTTTAGAGACCAGATTTAGCTCCGCTTAACTAATACTTGTTTTCTAAACATCCTATGAAAACAATGCTATTCTTCTTCTTTCTAATCCTCCTGATCTGAATCAGATCAAATCCATGAGGTCGTTCGTCTTCATCACCTCCAACACGAAATACGGACGCTTAAGCAGGTCATCATACACTAAGGCAACACAGTCAAGTAGATGTTGCGGAGTGGCCTCAACCTTGTTGCACTTTGTGCAGATACTGATCTTCTTATCACCACGAGAGAATCTGAAGGTTTTTAAGTGACCGGATGATAAGCGAGCCAAAGCTGTTTGGTCTTTCCTAAGGATCGAACGCGTCCCTTGTTAACCCGCGCGACGGACGATGCAGTATCAGAAATAATAGGCGAACCAAGTATGGTCAAGAGGAGAGAATGAGCAGCTTCAGTTGGTATCAAGTACCTTGAGCACCCGAAGGTAGAATTCTGACTTCGCTCCAGTGCCTGCTAAGCATTAGCTGAGCATAATGGAATGGCCTTCACGCCTAGGGTGGCCCTACCAGGAGAATAAATTTCCGACGTACTTCACCCACTCCGTCAGTGCCACCCCCCACCCCCGCCACAATAATTCTGCAGGGCAGGACTTGGGGGAGAAGAGATGGTAATGGAGACAATGCTATGATGGTAATGAACGGGTGAAAAGTGTTGAGATATAATCGTTATCTTCAATGTCACAGACTAATGTTTAAACAATAATGAACGAACTAATCAACACCATTATCAACTCTCTAAACCCGGCTAGAGTGTAAATTCGATTTCCTCAAAACCTGGAGTGAATTTTCGCTCACAGAAACAGAATGGAATCGTCACGTTCTTGACAGAAATTCCAGGAGGTAGATACCTATGGTTGCCCGATCAATTGTCAACAAAGAAAGGAACAACCTTTTTCCTAAAAATATTCACCCATGTGCCCGAAACCGCCTGAGTCCGGCTTCTCTCGAACGGGCGGTTTGAGGCGGAATAGGGCTCATAGGGTTAAACATACAGTTTTTAATTTTAAGCGTTTTAAAAAGCATTTTTTTCATTTTAATTATTTTCTATATTTCAGTCTTTAATTTATAAATCATACTTATGAACGTATTGGAATCTTGAAAATCTGTATTTTCACAAATTCTCTTCTAAATTGGCGCCACATCTATGGAATTAAAACTTAACTAAATTAATGGATTAACTGATAACTAAGCTCTAGTATTGTTAAAATTGTGGATTTTCATTGAGAACCGAAAAGTGAGCAAAATTTCAGAACTCTATCAGGAAGTAACTCAGTCAAAATTCGAATACAAATTTTCTTCTCTACAAACATGAAAGATGTGAAGTAGAAAAGTATATATAATAAAAGTGTATAAACAAACTTATTACGAAGTATGAAAAATACTTTTTATAATGATGAAAAATGTGCAGAAAAGTGGCTCAAGGTATGCTATCTCACTTACTAATAAATTTCTTCTACAAATCACTTCTAACTATATTGTTTAATATCTAAACTATACTTACTTTCAGGTCAAACTTCGTAGAACCATTATAACTGTTCTCACAGTAGCAGCTGTGAAGCAAATTAAGAACTTGATCCTAAGTTTAAACAAAATTATAAACTTTGTTCTAAAACGCATTACATGTCTATTATGATTCATACAACAACTTAAAACACACAATGCCTGTTTACAGAAACTCATTTCATCTACTAATGGGAGCGAAAAGTATTAGTTTATCTAACTAATCTTTCACAATTAAATAACACTTAGTATAATTATTCTGTGGGCGAGTGTCATTCAAAAGTTTTAATCCATTAAATTAAGTCCGGTTTAATTAAACTAGACTTTACGCGGCATTCCCAAGATAGAAACCATTGAAAAGACAAATTATCATGCCAGTTTCTCTAAACTTCTGGCCTAACAAACAGAACCTACACAACACTTTAAACAAATTCAAGTTTAATCTTAGAAATTCCGATTGACCCAAGAAACATTTTGGACAACAAATACGGAAAATTAATGTTCTTAAAATAGTTAAGGAATTGCTTGTACACATAGTGTATTTATATTCCATAATTACGATAACAACTATGGTTATCAGAGTAGTAAATGCAGATATTTAGCGTTAATCCAGTTGTCTAAACCGATTATGTCTCTTGGTATTTTCTATATACAGGATGTACACAAACGAAGTGACTCATTTCAAAAATTAATTTTAAAAAACTAAAAATGTTGGAACTACGTTTTTTTTTTTAAATAAGAGCGCATCTCAAAAATTTTTATTTAAAGGTAGGTAACGCGGCGTTACGCCGTTCTGAATTTGTTACAACGAGAACGCAATGGCTACCGATCAGCAGAAGCCGATGCGTGTTTTCTGGTTTCTTTTTTCAGTTTATTTTAAATATCACGAAAACTCTTCAGTTTTTACACCACATGTGAATAAGCAAATTAATTAGCGTAAAATTCCCTACTAATACATTCTTTTAATTTTCTTCCCGTTTTAATATTTTCTCAGATAATAGCTCTAAACAAATTTTTGATTTCCAAAAATTTACGACCCCTTGACCACCGAAATGGCATGTTACCTATCTGAAAAAACATTGTTTGAGATGCGCTCTCATTTTTAAAAAAGTAGTTCCAACATTTTTAGTTTTTTTTTTAAATTATTTTTTGAAATGAGTTCTGTACACCTTGTATAAATGTAATACATATTTTCAAAATGCTAAAATATTAGTAAAGAAATATTATAAGAGTAACAATGACGTAGAAAATACTTTCAAAATAAATGAAGTTATTTTATAGGAGATTCTCCTTGCATTTACATAATGTAACTATATTTATGAGTTCGTAGTTAAAGAGAGGCAAGTCCAAGTTTTGCCCATTTTGTACTGACACTGCCATGGTAGGGTAGAAATGTTATATTTTTTGAAATAAAGATTCAAGTCCATAGTTTCTTTCAAGTCAAGTCCAAGTTTTGCCCAATTTGTACTGACACTGGCATGATAGGGTAGAAGTGTTATATTTTTTGTAATAAAGATTCAAGTCCATAGTTTCTTTCAAGTCAAATCCAAGTTTTGCCCAATTTGTACTGACACTGCCATGGGTAGTGCGGAAATGTTATATTTTTTGTAATAAAGATTCAAGTCCATAGTTTCTTTCCACCAGATAGCAAGAACACACTTTAATATTGATTTAAGCCCATGGTTTCATACTTTGTCCTTTATCAGAGTCAAGTCCGTACTTTTAGATCCGCTTTTTCAGAAATGAATCACAAGGACTTGGTTCAGTTTCATTCTGAACCTTCCGTGTATGGCGGGGTGAATACTCTGGCTATATGATTCAAACCAGGGCCTTACTGAAAGGGGTTGGCGTGATTCGCCCTCGCAAAGGGCGCAGGTAGAGGGGGCGCAAAAGTAGCCCTTAAAAAAACAAGCTTTAAGAGCTAGATTGATAGGATTGGCTGTGTAAATAAAAAGGAATTCAAGAATAAACCTTTCGTGTCTGATTAAAAAATTTAGAAAATATGTACAAATTGTAATTTATTTCTTGCAATAAAATTAATTTGTTGTGTACAGTATTTTTCATCAATATAGTTCATTAAAGTATATTTTTTCCAGAATACATTAATTTTAGGTAGGTTTAATCCTTTTTATTAAACCTACTTACAAAATTATAAAATTTTCCAAATTTGGGTAGAAAAAAATTATATGGAGTTAGTCATTGGGGAGGGGGGGATTTACAGAGTGGATGGAAAATTAACAATAATGCTACACGTGAGAGGAGGCACATCTTCGGCAGTTCTGACAGGGTCACAAGGTCACCTCGGTACGGTCATAATACAAATTGACGAAATAGGAATTAACATACAGAATGTTATCATTAAAATATGTTCACAACAAGCTACGACTGAGTATATTGATGTAGTCTATCCTTAGGCGCTGCTTGTAACTGAGGTCGTGGCATTCTCTCGAGACAAAGAAAAAGCATTCATTTGCGTTTTTCTCGAAATAACTGATTTGTATTTACCTAGATGCAGCATTCACAACACACGATACATTTTCAATGTATTTCTAGTTGAAAGAGAGAAAAGTTTTATATAAAGTTCGGATATTCTATTTTAATTATGCAATTTTTTGTTAAAGAAGAAATTCCCATTAGTGCTAGTCTTTCGTTAATACCTTTATTTACAGAGCTACCTGACATTTCGGCGTCGTATCAACAATTTAACTGGAAGAAAGCTTTTAAATGCTAAATAAATTTAATTATTTTCCAAAGAAAGTGAACGAAAGTGTTCGAATATATCTGTTATAAGATATTTGTTTTAATTAAATCGTAGCCTTCTAAAATAGAATCGCATATTTATTTTATATATGCATCAGTAAATAAATAATTATTCAGATCATTTGAGTGCATCTTATATAAATTTATTTATTTTGCAAATAGAATGCTCATTTAAAAATATATGCATTACAAGTGAGAATTGTATTCTTCAGTGAATAATTACATCATTTTTTCTTAATATCTTTAATTTGTTCTGAATTCTGTGCCAAGTGATAAGTGTTTTTTTCACTTTCGAAAAATATTGTTCAAAATGAGAACATTATTATATGTTATAAGTTTATTATAATTCCTTTGAATATAATTTTGAATAAGAAGGGAAAATAATTTTTAAAGATAATTTCTATTCTAATATTTTTAATATAATTAATTTATCTATAAAAGAATTGAAATTCTCCTTGATAGTTGTTTTAGCTAGTTTATTGGAATATTTCAGGCGCGTTACTCACTTTTAGAACTTCGATCTACTTAAATATTAATGAATATACTTTTGATGATAGAGTTAAATCATCTCTGAAGTAACGGGTAAGTTAAATGTTCTGTAATGATCTGCTAAATATCCATTTTTACTCGACTGTTTCTATAATTAACCTTCCATCGGGAGCATCTAATCTGTGAGATGAAGCACCCATATTTTTTGTGTGCCTAAGTGTGGGTTTTATCGAGAAAGGTGTGGAACCTCTAGTAGTTTCCTGGCTCCCTACCATTCACACAATGGTATTGTGGCTTTTAATCTTGTGCCCTTTAGATGTATGTGAGGGGCACGTTTATCTATAGTAAATGAGCTACGCCCGATTACTTTAGGATTTTTTATTTCCCAAATTTTTCTTAATGTTTCTTTTTCTGCAGAAGTTCCAATACACGTGTCTTAGACACCAATTCCATGATATTGATCTTTGTTTCCAATATATTGTTTAAAAAATATCAACTTATTGCAATCTCTTAATGAAAACAGTTGTCATTGCTAAGGGACATTACGGGAAAACAAATGCCAACTCCCTCCTGAATTCCTGGACACTTTGTTGAAGTTGCAAGGGAATAGAAAAAAGTTATTTAAGAGCGCAAATATAGTTTTGTATGTTTAAATAGTTCAGATTAATAAGCTTTTCCTTAAGTCTAAGTTAGAATTTAATGTGTTGCGCCAGTTCGCAGTAGCATTTGTATTTTGCCCGACCCTAGGTTCATGGAATTTTTCTCCATTACAACCTTTCACTGTTGATTTTGAATCTAAAGCTGATAATTACTCAACAATGATGAATCCGGCTATGTTTCTGTATATTCTGATATAGATTCAAAGCCAAAGAAAGAGTTTGTAATCTCTTTATCAAAGAAGTTGCCTTAAATCCGCCACAAAAAATAAAATCATATATTGTTTAGCAACGGATTCGAAAACCCTCCGCGGTTTTGCGCATGCGCCGGGAGGAGTATTTTCATCAAAATAGAGAGAAAGCGTAGAATAGAAGGGTCATGTTTACATTTTAATCAGCCTGATCTAACACAAAACTCCGGAAATGCGCTCATATGACTCATTGCCTAACATCCCTTTCAGGTGTAAAATCGTCCAAAAGTGGTAGTCTCGGAATCCGTTGCTGAACAGTATCATTGATTTATCACAAACAGGGTTAAAATCAATAGCATTGCCCAACACCTCTGAAAAGATGTACTCAGACGATTGACATTAGCAGTTTTCTGCCTTCATAACTTAGAAACGGCAATGAGGTGATTTGGTGTGTTACGGCGCATTTTAGGTTTGAAACGTAAGCAATTTGTCAAGGTCACAAATTCCATGCCTGCTTGAAAAAAAATCAAATTCAATCACTTTTACAGGATAATTTATCATACCAAAATTAATTACTTTTGCTATGCAGAAACAACTATGATATGAAATAATATTTTTGAAATTTAAAATGAGAAGTGTGAGAAATATGGTTTTTCGCCTTACCTTAAATTAAGATTGATTTTAGAATTTTTCTTAATTAATCAAGGATGTTCATAGACAAAAAATGTTTGTTAGGAATTTAGGTTTGCAAGCAATTAATGTAATTACTATGAGGGAAACAATATGACAAATCTTTTAGAGAGACATAATAACTTTTTTCGATTAAAATTCCTTTATAAAAATAATATTTTCAAACTACAAGGCCATTGAAAAATTCAACAAATTAATTTTTCGAATTAGTGACGAAATTTATTGAATTATAATCTACAGCGAAAGACGAATACTTTTGTCTCATTCTGGTAGCGCTAATTAATATATTTGATATTGCAAGCTTTTGTTGAAAAACAGAAATAAATGAAAGTAATGATTGTCTATTCTGCTGATAATTTAGTGAGATTGATGAATTGCAAATTGAATCAAAAAATTATTTCATATTTATATGAACGAAACGTGATTTTTATTCCTTTACTATCTTTTCATTCTATCACATCCTTTGAACAGCAAGCATCCTAAAAAATGACAATTTTTCTCCAATAATCTTGATTCAGAAATTTAGTTTCCAACAGAAAAATCATTTTTATCTCTTTCTGTCTAAGAATTTTTCTTTAAAAAAATTCTTCCCTTTTCAGAGAGAGAGAATATTAAGCTAAAAATATAATATTATGTTTAGGTAAGAAAATTGCGCAATATTTTTCTAACGAAAAATGGATTTCGTAATATAAAATGTTAAGATATTGTTTTTGAAAGCTATAAAATAAAGTTTGTATTTGTTTTAAAGTTGTATATGATAAATAATTTTTTCTGAGTGATTTCTTATTATGTGTTTATATAATATAAACTACATTTACTTACATTATTTCATATCTCTCAAATCACATTGTCCATATAAAAACATGTGCTTTCAGAATATTAACATGAAGAAAATGCACGCTCTCCTATACCTCTGCTACACCTCATTATTTCATTTTTTTCTTATCAAATTATAAATAATTTATCTAGCCAACATCAGATGAAAACGTTAAACATGATGGGATACATATTTGCTCACAAATAATTACAGAAACACAGGACGTACAAAAAGTCCTTGACACATTTTAAAATTAAACACAAAATCGGTAATTGGCGTAAGAATTTATGGTTTGCTTTAAAATTTATCTAATGGCGTATATTTTTTTCCCGCTAATGAAAAAATTTAGTTCCGAACTTGGCACACAGATGCCTCTGCACTTTTTAACAGCATAAAATGACAAGAATATTCGTTGCAGAGAATTTATTTCTTCTTAGGCAGTTACAAAGCATTTATATTGTAGAATTAATCCAGTACCATAATTCAGTGTGTGCACCTTTTGTAGCAAGAACCAAATCCGAACGGTATTCCAATTCAATCCACGTTTCTGCTAGCATTCATTGTGGAAGAAATTGTATTACATTCATAATCCTGGTCTTCAGGTCTTCAATGTCAGCTGCAGACAAAGGGTACACTATGTCCTTGGCATAACCCCACAAGAAGAAATCAAGAAGGGTTATGTCTAGTGAAAGAGGTGGCCATAACAATGGAGTATCATCAAAACCGTCCAGGAAACTCTCCATTCAAAAAGTCTCTTAAAATTTTGCTCCTGTGCATGGGTGCACTACCCTGTTGACAAACAATGTTTGGATACCAATGACAAATCTGAGGAGCAGCAAAAAATTCGATCATATCCAGGTAAACCTCTTTTTATGAATGTAGACTCAGCCAAAAAGAGTTCGCCAATAACACGATTGGACATTTAACCGCACTACAAATTAGATTTTGAACTGTCGAGTATTATTCCAAAAACATGATGTGTGTTTGTCGACCTCCATATTCTCATGTTTTTCTATTGAGATTTTCAGACAAACCAAACGGTGAAAAGTTGCTTCTTTTAAAGAGGATACATCGTAGGAAATCAGCATCCGAGTCTAAGCCTTCAAGCATCTCAATAGCAAAGTTCAAAGGAATGACCTGCAGCAGTTGCACATCGCATGCTTGAAATTTTAGTCTTTCCAGTAGAAATTAATGCACAGATGTATGATGCGTTTCTTGTTGATATCGTTGGATACCTTACCCATTATTATACTTGCTCAACACGCGCACCATTTCCTTCACATGTGCTTTGTCGGTCACTTCGTTCTCTCTTCAAAACGCTTCCAATTTCTAAAAATTTCCCTTCCGAATTCACTAAACTTTGGTTCTCCAATATATATACATGTATGCAATAATAATTTCGTTAGTCTAGTCGTTAAGCAATGAGCACGGTCGAGTAAATAACTATTTTCATTTATTTATCAAAGATACGATGAGAGTGGCGGAACATCTCGTATAAAAGTCTCAAGCCAAAAAGAACGAAAAAATCCCTGCGTTTCTCAGATAGGGATTAACATTTAAACACGTGATAAAATGAAGGGAATATTAGCCATTTTTATCAAATTACGTATGTGTGTTAGGGAAAAGTCTGGCGCCAACAAGTCGCCGAGTCAAAATTTTCTGTGGAAGCAATTAAAATACTCTTTTAGTAATAAATATGCCGAAATGCGTGATTGAATAAACCTCCAGCACAGGAAATGAAACGAAACTGGAGTTTAAGAAAAGTGATTTTGGAATACATTAGTATTGTACTAAGATTTTAAAATATATACAATATTAGAATTTAAAGTAAAATTAAGTTATATTATTACATATATTTATATTTTTTTCCACAATGCTTTCTTTGGTACGTAGGCATATATCAGGTTTCAAAGTTCCGGCTTGTGAAATAAGCCTTTTTTTAGAGTACTTCATTTCTTCGAGGCAAAATTAATCTGAAAGTTCCTAAATCTCACATGCAAATAAAGCCAATATACAAGAAACCACAACTTTTGATGCTTTAAGTTTTTCTTTTCTTTTTTGCAGTTTCTTAGATGCAGAGTAATAAATGGGCGAAATTAGAAACTATTTATTATTAGCGGGGGGGATTAAACCACAAGAAGAATTTTAATGCACACAACACTCTTCTAGGTAAGTTACTTGATTTTATATTTAATTTTAAAATGTGTCAAGGACTTTCGGTACACCCTGAGAAGTAATACCATAGTATATTTGATAAAGAGTATAATGCAGTTCTTTTTTTTTTAGAAATTAACGAAAAGTTCCTTAAATCAATTTTCATAATTCTGAGATAAAACTTAATATAAAAATAAGAAATAGTTTCTTGAGAGAAAATTCGATATTATATTCTTTCTTTCAGCCAGTAACTAGAACACCCCCAATCTAATATTTAGTCTATCTCTTCATTCTCAAAACCAACTTTAATGCATTACTTTCAAGTTTTCTTTCACAGTTAAATAATATTCATTTAAAGCTTAAAGCTTTTAGCATAAAACGGCTTAAGATATTTAAACACCAAAAGCCCTCATCAATGTTTTATAATTATAATTGCATTAATGAAATACATCACATTTTAAGAAAAGAAGCTTAACGTTGCTTATTTCTTGTGCTTTTTGAATCCTTATTTATTCAATTATCTGTATTTTGATGCAATGTGTGTTACGTTAATTAAAAAGAATGCTTCTGTAGGCGATTTTAATTTTTCATTTTGACTGCCAAAGCTTCATAGGAATTCATCTTCTTAATAAGAAAAAAGTACTTTTATCTTTCTATCATAAAGATGGCACAAAAAAGTCAAGAAAGTAGAACTGTCTGTTGTAAAGGAAAAGTGATGTTTTCAAAAATATATCTTTCCATGACATATAGCATCATTTTTAAATAAACCATTTTATCAACATACAGTGTAATTTACAAAGTATGCTTTTTATTTTTCAAATATGATACAACCGAGTCAATTACGGCAATTAATTAAGAAATTAAATAAATAAAATATAGATTATTGAGTTTAAATAGCAAACAAAAATAAACATACTTTTAATAAGTATAAATTTTATATTTTTCTTTTAATTTCTTGGGGACAGTTGACCCAAGATCGCATGTTCAAGACCTGATAACATGGACTTCTATAACATTATCTCTCTTCTTTTTAATTAACCGCTTAGGTACCGAGTTAATTTGTAATCTACGTTATTTAGGACGAGTTAACTCGGGATAAGTCCTGAAGTTTAGACTGGTTTAAAATCGTCGATTTTGATGAAATTATCAAAAAAATTTTATGACTTTATTTTGTAGCCTGTTTAATCAGCTTTCTAAAACAGTCTCACTTTTTACTCTACGTGAATTACAAATGGATTTGCAGCTGTTTTATTACCGAACGGTAAGCATTATTTTATGTTGCATGTAAACTTTAAATGTGTTTTCTGAGAAATGATATTTTTGAGGAAAACTGTCGACCGTAACAATGATTTCTCAAAAGGTTATTCAAGTATTGATAAGGAATTTTCTGAAATTGTTTTCTGTAATATGCTTGATGTTTTCCTTTAAAAACTAAGGTCAATTTTAAAATCAAGTATTATTTTTAAATGCTTAAATATAAATGAAAAGCATTTTTTATGAAAAATTACCAGTTTAGTAACTATGTTCAGCTATATCTCAAAACTATTTTGAAGTACAAGAAATATTTTAGAGTATAACACAGATAACTGTCATAAAAATGTACTCCTACAAGGATTTATGTATATTTAGAATATGATTTTGTCTATGGCTGTTAGCTTAAGGCAAATATTTTAGCCATTTTTCTTCAAATTTCCCAATTTTTTTTACAAAAATATTATTTTGAAAGCCTAATTTTACAATATTTTAATAGTTTTAAAACATATGCAGTGGAAAAATAACATTAAAAATATATATAAGTTATTTTTCAAAAAATGTCTCCGAACACAGTCGGATACCTTAAGAGGTTAAAGCATTTTCATTGCTATAGCTAGAGCTTACATTTTTTCATTTCTTTCACACATTTTAAGATATGAGAGTAACTTTCAGTTGTTGGTTGACACATTTATGATTGCTTTTCTTGTCGATAGGGTAGTTAATCAAATCTGACAACAGATAAAAGCAATCTTGTAGCATAAATCTTCCAAACGACGCTTGCATCATTTTATTTCTGTTTCATGTACTTGTTATCAGATGATATTTTTAGTAAAACTTCGTGTCTTAACACCTCAGAATTTTTAAGGCAAAATGATGATTTTGCAATACATGTTTTTTTCTCTTGAGATTTGGGGAGAATACATTTCTAATTTTAGAAATTCGCCTAGATATTATTCTTCAGTCTTTTGTCTTTTACTATAGAAACTTCTTTATCAAAAATATATATTTCTGTTATGATATGAATTTGGATCAGTATTATTTGAAACTGTATTGTTTGATGTGATTATTTGTTATAGATATTAAATTAAAACACTGCTCCAAGGACTTTCTGTATGCCGTAGAATATATTGAAAAAGTTAAATCGCAAGAAGTTTTTTGAGACGTTCTTAGTTCCAATTACAGTAGAACCCCGGTAATCCGGACACGCGCTAATCCGGAACGCTCTGTAATCCGGACGGTCCATGGAGAATGATGCAAACCCGCAACAAAGGGCAGTTAACTGCCAACGTCTCTCTCGTTTGTGCCGATTTTTTTTTTGAATAATTGTCCTGGCCATCCTTCTGCAGAAGAACTGTGCACTGATGACGGTGAAATTCCGTCAATGTTTCTTCCCCCTAACACGACTGCGCTGATCCAACCCATGGATCAGAATGTTATTCAAAACATAAAGCTGGGATATCGCAAGTTGCTTCTCACGAACATTCTCAATGATCCTGTGCGCAATGAAAACTTGGAAAAAACACTGAAAAATGTAAATTTAAGAGATGGCGTGTTCAGTCTTGCTAACTGTTGGGCATCTGTGTCTACATTGCTGATCAACAAGTCGTGGAAAATTTGCTTTCCAATTTTTTTGTTCTGAAGTTGGAGAAATTCAGCTTGCATCAAACATTCACCAATTACAAAACACGAACTCGATGTCTAATACTGAAACCCTCCAGTGGGCTGCTTTGGCTGACGTTAGTTTGGCTCGAAATGAAATTTTAACAGACGACGAAATTATCAGGATGGTAACAGCATAAGATTATGATGATGACGACGTCACCCTTGTGATCCCCGTCAAACTTCTCATTCTGAGGCTGTGGCGGCACTCAACACTTCATTACAGTGGGCTGAAGAGCAAAATTTTGAAGCACACGAAATTATTCTCCTCAGACGTTTAAGAGACCGCGCATTTGAATTAAAAATTGGAACGGCAGCGCAAAAAAAACCACTGACTTTTTGGACACTGATTATGTTCATTCACTTACATATACAGTAATTATGTATCTACATATCATGTTCATACTGTATCGTGTTCATTCAATTTATCCAAACAATGTTAGTTCATACAAATATACCATAGTAACTATACATACAATTTTTG
Organism: Araneus ventricosus; assembly: GCA_013235015.1. Lineage (NCBI taxonomy): Eukaryota > Metazoa > Arthropoda > Arachnida > Araneae > Araneidae > Araneus > Araneus ventricosus. Next base: position 75,574 of record BGPR01001446.1, read on the forward strand.
AAAAAGTGTTTTACGTTATTTTTTAAAACCCTCGCTAATCCGGGCGTTCATGTGCCTGAATTCGTCCGGATTAGCGGGGTCCTACTGTAGATTTAAAGTCGTCCCGTGCTATAAATAATTATCCTACCGAAATAAGTTGTATCATATTTTCTCCGTCATAATGGAGATATATAGGGGTGAAAAGTTTGACAATAAATGGAAAAGTGGACGGCTATTATCGCAGACAAGTAAACATGATTTATTAAAGTGTTATTTTTTGTGTCACATATAAAAATTTAAAAAGTAATACAGAGGAACAATGAGAAAAAATATAGGAATTATAATCTTTATTTCGACAAGACGATAGAGTACACGATGTTATTTTCTTTTGATTAGAAATTGAGAAGTATTTGTTTTTGGTATCGGTATAGTATTTCATAATTTATCTATCACCTCGCTATTGAACTTATAACAGCTAGAAATAAACTCTTGTACACAGTTTTATGATATAAAAAGTAGGAAATATGCATTTTAATTACAACTCATTGATGTAAGCATCTAAATTCACTAAATTAGTATAAAATGTTTTTTTTATAATGCCTGTTGCCTGAGGACTATTTTTGAACTATATTTGCAATATTAGTAAGCCTTAACAACGAGGATGACAACTGGCCTTCACGCTCTAAACTTACTTGCCACACACACATGAAAGCATTTGCTTCTCAACAACAGATTTATTGTGTAGCAGGCCCATATACACTGCATGTTTTTGGTGGAACGGGTTATGAACGGGGGTTTGGTTATGAACGTGCGATCACGTTAAGCTGGGCATTCACAAGAAGACTAAGATATGCCATTTGTCTTAAGGCATGTTTTTGTTCAACCATTTTAGTCGAAAAATTAGGCAAAGCATTCACGTATATTCCAAAGTTTGTTCTGAGACAATATTCGAAGTCGCAGAATTCCTGCCATCCCCCACAAGGGACATTTCAAATTTCATTTCAAGCCTCGCATCGAGGTCCCAATCTAGACAGAACTATTGTTTTCCGCTAGCCTCGCATCGAGGTCCCAATCTAGGCAGAACTATTGTTTTCCGCTAGCCTCGCATCGAGGTCCCAATCTAGGCAGAACTATTGTTTCCGCTAGCCTCGCATCGAGGTCCCAAATTGGAATCGGCGATTGGACTTTTGGATTTTGAGATCTTTTGAATTCCACTTTTTCGAATCCATTTGTTCCAAATTTCATAGGGTTTCGTCCTTGAAGATAGGTTTTTCCTTCCTTTATTCCAAAAATTCCAGTTTGGAATAGCGGTGAATGGCCCGCTTTACTCTACCACCACGTCACCACGTGGCCGGTGATAATGTCTCAGCTTCGGGACAGATGTTTCTATATTCGAAACCCAATTCTACTGAAGAATAGCTGCGAAGGTGGGCCTGGTGCACCTAAAATCCGTCGATGGCTGGTATAGTTTGGAAGTTTGGAGAGAGGAGTGCATGTTCATTCCCCTAGTCATCTGAATTACGGTTCGAAACAAAGAGATCTATCCCAAAATAGCCCCTTTTGCATTTGTTGTTGCTTTTTTCTTACAGTTTAATTCAGTTTTGATGTGATGTATTGTAATATGATGTGATATTTTTTTCTGTTTTGGTGTTGTTTTGTACTCCCCGCTGTCCAAGTCAGTGCCTTACACCATTTGTGTCGGGCGTTGTCAAATAAATAAATTCCAAACTAGCCCTGGATTGCTACAACAAGGGACGTAAATATAACCAATCTTAATTAAACCACCAGGTCACTCCAGGTTGAAAATAAAAAAAAAAATTCTCCTATCACGACAATGTATTTCTGTTTTCAAAGCTAAACTACTCCATTGAGATCTGTTACTTCTATTACAGAAAAACCATTAATTATGCTATCAGAAACACACACAAAGCGATAGGAAGAAAAACAGCTTTAACCAACGCTGACACTAAATAAACTTTTATTTACAATTTCATTTCCAGGACGCGTCCTCCCTATCGATTGAACCCTGCATACCCCTCTGATTTCCGATATCAAACCTTGAATCTCGACGCAATTTGCAACCAACCGATCTGGGACAAAAAGACCCTTTTCCCGCATTTTCGGGACAAAACTTTTTCCACGTCGTCCATCTTGAACACCTGGCAACGAGCAGAAACCAAACTTTGTTTCCCCTTGCCATTGTTTTTGTTCGGAAGAGGAAGAACTTTGATACTCGTGTGTTGTTGCACGAATGCGTTTCTCTTTTCTACCTCCGTGATAAATGTTTCCCTACCAAAAGTCGTTCGCTTTTCCGTGCATTAGCCGTATAAAACGAATAAATCGGGAGGGATGTTCTCGGAAACTTTTCGCGAACGCATCCCGCGAATTAAATTGATTGCATATATTATTGCGAGCATTTGCGATTAGATTCGCGTATTTTATTTAAGTTAGATGAAGATGTTATGGAGATATTGTGGTAATTATCGTTGATGCGAAAGTTAAGTAATTGAGTTTCGCGTACTAGGACTTTTTTCCAAGACATCCAATTACAGTGCGACCCTGGTTAGCCGAAGTAAAGGGAGGGAACCGGTTTCGGATAGCGATTTTTTCGGTTAAGCCATGAACATCTATTACTATCTAATTACAGTATTAATTTCTGAAATGTTTTGAGTATAAAACAAATTAAAAACTCTCTTTGTAGGCTATACTTCTTTACTAAAGTTAACCCTCCGTCGGTCGCAGTGCGCCTAATGGGCATAGGTAATCAATATTTCAGATAACGATTTTTTCGGTTAAGCCATGAACATCTATTACTATCTAATTACAGTATTAATTTCTGAAATGTTTTGAGT